>JADKXX010008021.1:0-276984 GCA_017310255.1 Butorides virescens | reverse complement strand
TTTTTTAAAGGAATTCTAGGACTTTGTTTTTTAAAGGAATTCTAGGATGTTATTAGGGAGATTGATAAGTAATGGTGATAAACTTCACATTGCAATGCAAAAGCCATAATAATCATGGTTAATTAGAATGTGTTAGGTGCTACTCAGAATGTAGCTGGAGAATATTGGATTATTTCCTACCATGTTAACTGCTTTTCATAACATGCTGCCTAAGAAACAAAACTGAATATGTGTTTATGGACAATCAAAGCAATCCAGTCTAGCTTTTTCTGGCATTCCCTGGTGGGAAAACACCAAAAGAGTTAAAAGGGAAAATGCCTAAAGAGTTTAAAGCAGGAATAGACTGTATGGCTTTGTTATGGCATGAGATGTTCATCATCAAAACGATCTCATATGCATGTTTTGTTCTCCTATGAATTGAAACGGTGTGGGGTACGCTTTGCCTTAGATTCAAATACAACTTGACATGCAGTTCATTTGCCATCTGGGTTAGATTTATGTGGAAAATACTGGAAGCATCAGTTCACTTACTGATTATTTTTAAATGGCTTTAGACTATGTATATACAGCAGTTTAGTTCATTGAAGTCTTTTTGGCACAAACATAATATATAAGACAATTGCTTCACTAGCATTCAGTTATTACAATTATAACCTTATTATGTTGAATCAGCTTTTTGCTCCTTGCAGTTAATAAATAGCATTCAAGGTTTATTTTTTTTTCTATGGCAGTGAAAGCATTGTCTTATTTAAGAAAAAGAAAAGGAAACAGCAGAGAGCATATAAAATATGCAGAAAAAAGGCCATTGAGGAATTTTAGTGGTGTGGTAAAATGAAATGAGAGCTCATTTCCTTCTGCATAGCTTTTCAAAGCTTGACTCTGTGTTTAGGATTTGTGACTGCTATCAATTTACCGTAACTTCTCCTCTTATAGTCTTAAGGAAAAAAAAAAGTTAGAATATTTTCAGAAATGAAAGCTTCTAGTTTTAGTTCATTGCTTTATTTCTTTACTCCTTCCTTCTTTTCCTTGTAAGTTCATGAAGTGATATACAGTTACTGGAATGCCAGGTTACTTTGGCAATGCTAGTCCACAATTTCTTCCTTCTGCTGATGTTGTAGAGAAAAGCAGATGTGATTTTACGCAAGTGTCCTTTCCTCAGGTCAAAGTAACAGCTAACTCCCTGCAAAGCTGAGTCGTAACGAACTTGTTTTGGTTTGATTCAGTGATATTAATCAGTTCTACCAAATTATATATATATATTTTTTTTTTTTATTTAAATGTTTAACACCAACCTTCTTTTCCTAACTAGTCTGCCAGGCCTATTAAAAGACACCACCTCTCTTTGTAAACCTTGCTTTTCTAATATCTGATTGTTACAGTGATAACCCTGGTTGGTTTAGGTGAGCCCCTAAAAGTGTAGATATTTATCTGAAATATTGCTGAAATTCCAAATTTATTCTCTCGTATGTAGACATCATCTATTATTTCAGGGCTCAAACAGGTCACGTTGACCTTGGTAATGGTGACTAACAGTGTTCCAACAGTTTCTGGATCCTGGGTCATGTCTACTTTGGTGCTAATGCTGCATTGCACAATCCAGGGCACAAAAGCTCCTAAGTGCACCCAAATATTATGTGAAATTAATGTTACTTGATCAAAACTGGAGGGAAAGCTGAAGAGTCATAATATTTTAATATAAAATAGTAGTGAGTTAGCTTTTTTTACCAATATACACCTAACCAAATAAATCCATGTCAGGTATTTCGCATCAAAAAGAACAGAAACACAAATAGATGGATTAGTACCATTTATTTCCTTCCCAATATTTTTCAGATCTTGAGTCTGCTGATCTGTCTGAGCTGAAGTTTTATATTTTTATCACAAATGCCCCAACCAGTTTACATCACAGATGGTTCAAATCTGACCTTTTAGAAGTCGAATGAATACCTCTTAGGAAAAGACAAAATAGCCTGGTAAGTCCAGATGGTATGTCATGATCATATTACCTGATCATTTTATGGGAAGAGATGAATTTCTGGCAGGAACGCATCACACATGTCACTCTGTAAACTTTGGTCGAGGCACAGCCTCGGGTTAGATGTTCTGTCAGTCGGGTGGCAGAGGTCGAACAAGTAGCTGCCACACAGATGCACGGACGTCATGAAGAAGCATCTTGAATGTATACGTATGACACATACAGACCCACATCTACACATATAATGTTAACTTTTTAACATGTTTGGCTTATTTCTCTTACAGCTAAGACAGCTGAAAGTAATCTGAGTACGTTCATGACATTAAATGTTTCCACACGGTTTTGTAGAAATAGGATAGAAGAGTAAGCAAGAGCAGTAATGAGCTTACATATTTATCCTATATGAATAAAAGGATGAGTGTCACAACTGATTTGTCATTTTGCCTGCTTCGGGTAAAGGAGCTTGTACCATCAGGTACCTTTATGCTGGCTGTACTTACGATACAGGATGTAAAATATCCTGGTGGGTATTTTGCCAGGAGGGGTGCTACGCAGTTGTGGTCATGTCACATAATATAGCGGGTCCCGTTGGATGAGGCTGACGGGGAGGCTGAAACATTTCGGTCACTCTGGTGAATCTGTCTGACTCACAGCACTGCAGTGGCACTGTAGGGAGGAATTGGTGGAAGGTAAATAGATATAACTGAACCTTTGTGAAGTTTTCACCTCCTTTTGGGATAGCAATGTTCCCGGTATGATATAACCTTTGAATTAGCGTACGGAATGCTTGACTTCGCGGGTTTGCCTGGAGAGCATTTTTTTGAACGGTTTTGCAAGCACTCTGAGACAAAATAGACAACTAATTTTAGGCAGAAGCCTTGGTGTGTCTTAATTGAAAATGGGAAACAAGGTTTTGAAAAAACATTTTATCATCAATCAGTATTGTTTTGTGTGTTTTAAATGTAAAAGAGTGAAGATGATTTTTCACTTCCTGTAAGCGAACGCGTTTAAAATCCCGTATCCTGTTAATAGCTCAGTCCTGTATCTGCTCCTTTTGAGGGTTTTAGCAGAGCTATTCCTATGAATATAAGCCCCACAAGAAAAGCTTTTGGCAGTCGTCTTTGACTAAAATTCTCATGTTGACTACTGCTTCAGCAAGGAGGGAAATACTTGTCCCTCTTTGCTGTAACATCCATTGTAATGCTCTTAGTGCACATTATCATTATAACGAGCAACAAGAATCAATGCTACTGATTAATGTAATATTGCATGTTAATGAGCCATGTTCCTGTATCATATAGAAGGCTATATCCTTGAGACATATTTAAATAAATAACCGTAAGAAGAAAGGAGCCTTCAAATAACTAAATGGTTTTAACTTAAGTCCATAAAATCAATGAAAAGAGAAGTTAAGCTCTTGCTTATCTATTAATTCAGCGCTATGCCTTCTCCAGGTCAGTGTTACAGCACACATGGGACAAAATATCCTTGAATGATTTTGTACAAGATTACTGCAATAGCCAGACACAGGGAGATAAGGTAAAGATAGACTGATAGGCTTAACTCTCAAATGGCCTGGTTTCATGGGTTTATTTCAACCCCCTCGTGTTGTGCAGCTCTTGTGTGTGTTATATCACCGCTATATAAACCTTTGCTTATGTGGCCATCTAATTTGTAAAGAAGGCAACCTCGAAGCTGACAAGCTTGTCTAGTCCCGGTACCAAAGGGAAAAAAATGGGCCAAATTGTGACCCGTGCAGTGTAAATGGGATGTGTCTTTCTCAGATGATTGTGTTAATAAAAATCAGCAAGTGTCTAAAAATTTCTGTTTAACAGAGGCATAAATTTCACTTATAAAAACACTTGTGTGTTGAGTCTGATCCTATCTGTGTTCTTGGCTTTTCGTGTATCTTCACTGCAGAAGCTGTGTTTTCCAAGCAATAACAACAAAAACTGCAATACTGATCTATGTTACATTCCATATCATATTTGGGGTTATATAGCTTTTTAATTTCATTGATCTGTGCTTTCTTCTAATGATGTCCCTCCTTTATCTTTACTTTTTCTCTTCCACCTTTAAGATACTAAGCTACAGAAGTGGATTTTACTTTCTCGTTATATTTATGGTCACTGTAAACTCCTCTGGTGTGAGCCCCAGCTGAAGTCCTCTGTGGAAATAGCCCTGTCTCCTGTAATCATAAGTGTCATCTTTGAGGATGACAGCTTCAGAGTTTCTGGGGAACATTGTGCTCGCTGGATGTTAGTGTTGTGAAGAGGGGCGCTCCCACAGGTATTTTAAATCAGTTCCTTAGAGGGTTTTGAAGTGTAACAGCAAGACCTTGAGTCTGACCGCATATTCTGTGGGGAATTGGTGTAGAGGAAGAGAGAGGGATGGTACATTGTTAGCTGTTGATGCGACTCAGGAATTAAATGGCTGCATTTTGAATTAATTGAAACTTTTCATTCACAAAAAAAAGGCATGGCTTAGCCAAGGCATCACAGGCATCAAGGTACTGCTGATTTTTTTCAGTAGAGGACCATGCCCACCCCTTGTATATTTACTTTCACTGCAAAGGTAATAATTTTGGAATGGAACTTACCTTGAGCTTTGGTTGGTGGGTGCACGTTGCCTCAGGGAGCCCTATGGTATGGGAGCCTTTTGGTATGTAAGATGTTAGGCTTTTGCTTCCCATCAGCTTGACTGTTCTTTAGATTTTTGGTGCAATTAGAGCTTCTTCTTAAATACTGTTTTAGATTACTTGCTTCTTTTTTTTCCAGTTAATTGTGGTTTCTAGTTAATTTATTGTGGGGTTCATACTCAATGGTTCTGGTCTTTATGTGAAAAGTGTACTAGAGGGAAATATGTCTCTGTAGATAAGGTTATATATTTCTTAAATATTTTATAAACAACACATGATAAAGAATTTATGGTAAGGTTCTGGGAAAAAATAACCAATTGAATAAAAATAAGTGTTACTGGTAATTTAATACTAGCAGGAAAGACAAAAGATTTCTCTAGTAAAATTTGTGTCATGAACCTGAATTTCTAGCCACAGTAATTACAAATGTAATGTTTTTATCCTGGACAACCAACTTATTAATGGAATAGGTACTTTTTCTCTGTACAGAAGTTGCATTTTTTTCTCTTACACTCTCAGGTATCTGCCTTGGAAGCATCTCTGTGCAGTTGCAAAGTGTTGTATGGCATCAAATTGCTAATAGCAATGACTTTAGTAATTCAAAAAGAGGTTTATGATCTAGCAACCCAGCTGGTATTTAGAAACTCTTTGTTTTCAACAAGGAAGCGGCATGCATTTGTTTTCCCTGGAAGCGTGGTCTACCTTTGAAGAGTCTTCTGAACAGGAGATGGTTTTGGTGATTGGCCTTTACGTGAACTCCTGCTTTGGCAGCTACATTGAAAAGCCACCCTTGAACACGCTCTGCTTTCCTGTCTTGGTGCTGTCAGCGCTTGTTTGTGCCCATGGGATGTCAGATGTCACCTTCACAGTTCATAGTGACCCACTAAGCTGAGATGGTCTACTCTTCTTTATCAGAGAAGCACAGCAGAATTTGTCTTTCGGGGCCCGTGGAGAAATGTTGAATAGCCATGAGAGGATTATTTTTACCTGAGAGGTTTAGCGTGTCTCAGTGCCCAGCATATGGATTACTATTTTACAGGAAGCAGCGCTGTAGTGTTAGACTGTACCTAAAAGGATCAACAGGAACGCTGTAGTTACCCCACGCCTGAGTTAAGAGTTTTTCTTAAATTGCTTAAAGAACATCCAGGCAACATCCCCCTTTAACGCAGCACTGAAGAAAAATCCCTTAATCGTGATGGACTGGGTAAATGAAAATTGAGTAACCATAGAGGCAGATTTGTTTTTTACTGGCTTAGGAATAGCTTCACTGGAATTGACTTTTATAAACTCAATAGAGTGAAAGCGGAACAAATGAGTAGGAATTTATAGTTAGACTGTTTTTCTTTTTCTAGGTGACCAGTATTAGTGACCCATTAACATTTTGGACTCTGTGAAAGCTTCAGCACTCCCTTTCTGACAAAGATATAAAAATCCATCCTAAACGTGCTATGAAATCACCAGAGTTATAGGAAAAACAGAAGCAAGTCTGATGGAGTTAAAAGAATAAATGCTTATTTCTTCCTCAAAATATATATACTTTCCAATGATATAAGATCACTCAAAAGATGCAAAGCATAGACCTAACTTTCAAAAACCTTGGGAAGGACTTTCAAAATCAGCTTAAAGGATAAGATTAAAAAAAAAAGAATTGACCACACAACATTGGGGTCCCCACAGGGATCTTTTGTTTGAAGATGATTTACCAACTGTAATGATGAGTTGGAAAGTTAATCGTCAATTACCAGGATAAAGTGTTCTGAACTGCAATGATAAAGACCTGGATTTAATTCCCAATATCTTGATTCCTTTTCTTATCCGTCTGTACTTACCCTTTCAGGGAACATTGCAAACAATTCCAGCGTGCGTTCTTGCAATAGTAGCAGAATGCTCTTTAGGACTGGGACTTCAAAAGAGGGAGTAGCATGCAAAGATTAGGCATAGAGGTTTCCTGAAGGGGACAGGAAACGGCAAAATACAGAACCACACTCATGTTTCATGAGATTTGGATTGATGAGGTACCAAGACCTGAAAATAAAGGTAAAGAACGCTCTATTGGCATAGTAGTAAAAATTAATTGACCACAAACAGAAGAGCTTTCTGTCTGCTGCAGCCAGAACAATATTCAGATTAAAAACAAGCAAGGAGAACCACAGTGGAAGGATGGGTAGGGAGCTGCAGGAAATCCCACTTCTTCATAAGGTTTTATGTAAACTGGAGAGAAGATTTTTTTTTTTATTTTACTTGAAGCACTAAAAAGCCAGAAATTGTAAGACGGCTTTAAAGACACCAACAGAAATTTAGAAAGGTTAAAGTGGAAGTAGAAGGAAGAGGGAGGAGTGGGAAGAAGGCAAGGTGATTTGCATGGCGGGATCTTGATGAAAGATGTTTTTGCACTGTTCAAATGCATTTTGCCCTTAGCAGGCACAAGTGTTAGTCACAGTATTTGAAACTAGTATCTGGGCTCTTGATTAGACCCTGTAGGGCTGGGCTTGCCTTGGCAGGGTATGGGAAATAAAGGGAATACATTCATTGCTTTTGGATGCATCCCTTTTTCCACATAGTTTCCAGTAAAGCTCAAGGGTTTGCTTTGCTTTGGTGTGGTTTTTTTTTTTTTTTTTTTTTTTTACTGTGGTGGTGTGTAGTGACACAAAAGCATTACAATAGCTTTTTCTCAGCAAGCCTTGTAAAATACTCTTCAGCCAGTTAGCAGGAGAAAAAGAAAAGCTCTCCTATTTCAGGCCTTACCAAAAGAACGCAAGTACTAATGCAGGGAGCCTGCCAGGACCAACGTGTGGGACACCGAGGGCGAGCCTGAAGGAGAGGGAAGGGTCCCTGGTGGAGTATGATCTGTACCATGGACACCTTTCGATACAGGTCTGGCCCTGCTTTGCTCAGCTCATTGTGCTTTCTACAGAGAGACTTTTTTTTTTTGTCAGTATAGCTGATATATTAAGCTTAAGTTATGTTTTTTAGCAGAACAGATCCTCCGCAGGCTCCTCGAAATGAAGGAGTGAAATGACCTGTAGGAGCACATGTACAAGACCAACACGTGCTGTCCTCCATGGAAGGCACATCAGATGACAAAGACGTTCTGTGCCTTGTCTCAGCCAAAGAGTCTGCAGTTCCAAGTAGGATATTGCTGTACTATGCCATGGTTAATTGTATTTTATAAGGGACAAAAGTGAAAAAGCACGAAAACCGCATTTCATTTATCCTTGTATGTAAGTCAGCATTGGTTGTACACTCATTACACCTGCCCTAAGCCTACGGGACAGGGCTCAACAGGGATGTTAAGGGTGCAGCTCTTTCACGCTTGCCCAATGCACAGCAGCAGGCGTTATCTGTGGCGTATTGTGCGATGACTGGTTTTATTCATACAGAGGTTGCTCTGTGCTGGCTGGCTGTGACTAAAGCCAGGTGGGACAGCATTATGAGCTCTGAAAGGAGATGAAGCCTTTAAGCAGCATTTGGATGTTTACCTTTCCGGTGTTTTAACAATTTCCCATTTGGGGAGCAGAAAAAGAAACCTAGTCTTTTCAATATTTCCGCTATTGTAAAAAGAACCCTAGAACTGAAGCCACCCAGATGAAGAAAGCAATTAACAGCAGAAAAAAGATAAAGGGCATCCACCTCCAGTGGATGTAAAAAACCTAATTTTGCTTTGAGAATTTCTATAATAGAGAGGTTAAATTATGAGGCTTCCTAAGGAGCCATTCAGACTATCATTTCTTGCTGAGGTCTGTCTTGTATTTCTGTGTTAATCATGAAGTTACTTTTCCAAAGGTCACAAAAAATGCAGAAAATGTCAAAGCTCAGTGTAAATGACTGGGGAAAAAAAATTCTGTTTCCTGGAAGAAAGGGCTTAGCAGAAACAGGAATAAGAAAAAATATACTGGGTAATAGAAGTTGCCTTAAGATACTGATACAGTAAGATAGAGAAAAGGATGTTGAACAATTTCCCAGAAACAAAACTATTAAAAAGTGATCACTAATGACTAGAGTATCCCCAATTTTCTTGCAAAATTGTGTAGAAATAAACAGCATGCTATTAACCTTCTTAAAGGTGGGTTGGCTTGGGGATTCTTTGGCAAATCACACAGATGGTGGATAAAATGCATCTCTTTTCGAGTGCTCCAAGTGTGTACAGGCTTGGTGAAGAGGAATGCACAATGAGATGAGAAATTTTTAAACCAATCCTGCCACACTTTGTATGTGACCTCAAGCAAACCATTTCATCACTTGCTTGTTTTCCATTCTCCCAAATGGAAATGTGAAAACATTTGTACTTCACAGGTGAGTTGCGACCGTAAATTCATTCATTTATAAGAAATAGTCAGATACACACGAGTGTTGTAAGAACAGTAATAAACACAAGAAATGTTGAAGGCAGAAAGAAGTGAGGGTCAAAAGGCAATGGAACCATAGTGCTTAACTCCCTTCTGTGCCTTTGAAAATTTCTGCAATTGGTTCTAGCTCAGATCTCAGAAGACCCCAAGTCTACATAACCCTATAAATTGCAATTAACGTTAAATTTGCACAGTAGTTGAACCTTTGACTTTCTTTTCCCTCTGCTTGGCCTTTAAAAGCTGCACAAAGCTTCTGTTTCTGACCACGCTGCGGGAGAATTATGCTTAAGTCACCTTACGTTAAGCCTAGGTTCAGTCTTTAGATATATTGCTTCTGCAGGAGGTCCTCCTGTTTTTCCACTAATATCATACGACGCCTGTATGTTAGGTTTAATCTCAAACTGTTCACTGGCATATCTGTTTATTTTCTCATTTCTGTTACATATCTGTTCAGTTTCCTGTTTTCTGAAGTCTAGAGATTAATTTTAGCACAGTTGTATCATGTCTTACATTCACAGAACCTGACTCATTTCAGTTGCCATCTGTTGTGTATTTTGAATCTTTGCATCGTGCTTCCTATAATCTGATAGTCAGAAATGTACACATTACTCCCAGTAGTATTTCACTATATGCTTAGCAGGCCCAGAAGCCTGCCAGGTAATGTTAAATTTCCTACCCACTTAGAAAATGCATGATAGCATACTATTTTTTGAAATTTATATAGAGGTTTTATTCTCTGCTTCTGACATTATGCATAGACTTAATAACAAGATGTTAATTACAGCGTTTTTTTCGTTTTTATAGTTCAAAATTTAGAAGAATGACTCATAAAGTGCATAGCTTAATATTTTTAAGAAAAGGCTTTCTATTAGAAATTAACCCAAATGTAGACTTTTAAAAAACTTTGCTACAATACCGTGTGCACCGTGCTTGCAAAGTCTATCAAATATTCATGGAGTGATGGGTTATATTCTTCCAAATGTGGAATTTTTTCTTTTGCCTGGGTGGCAGAAGAGCGGTGTAACTTGCATCACCCACTGCCCTTGTTTGTACAAAGATCTCTCTTTGCAGTGGGAGGTTTTCCAATCCAACAGGACTTTTTATACAGGCGATGCCCCTAGGAACATGATTCATTCTTATTTTTAAATAATAGAAAGGATTCCAAACTCAATCCTACGCTTATGGCTATGTTGTGTTCATCCTAATGACACTTTAAAAAATGATAATACAGCGACACGTACTTGGTGGAGAGTCATTTTGCTACGCTAAGTACTCGATAGGCAGTTGCCATAGCCCTGTCTATAATAATTTGAATTGTTGTAAATCCAGTTCAGTGTTTCAGTGCATGAATCTCAAGGAGTCCTGCAATCTTCTTTTTAATATATATTCTTTCCAAAAAAGCAGGATCTAACCGCATGGTATAAACTTCTCAGCTTTATTCCAAATCCTTTAATAAAACAAGGAGCATGTAGAGTCCTACCCAGCCACTCCAGTAACTCTTAGCCTGAAGGAGCTAAGAGTTTTGCACTGAATCAGATTCTGTGCACAGGACATCACAACCTTAGTCTTACTCTTAACAAAGAGAATGGGAAAATCCCATTTTGACCATACTCCTCCTTCTGTTGGAAACATGCAGCAAGAAGTAGTCAATCCTTTTTCCTCTTGTAGGCACCTCTAACCACTGCCTAGGGAAAGGATAAGCTACATCCAATAGCGCTCTCCTCTTATGTCCATTTCTTCTTCCATCTTCCTCTTGTGACCCTCCATTAATCCCTTTCATCCTCCAAAGCCCAAGGAAACCTACATCTAAAGTTGCTCTTATCCTTTAGCTCTTCCAAAAATAAAATGCTGCCACTGCTTCTGAAAAACGCTTTTTATATATGTGCAAGTGCCTGCGATATTTCTAAAAAGATCTCAGACATCTAAGTGCTGTGTGAACTACTTATTTTTAATAGCAAAATGTTGACCTAGGGTCGGCGTGCGTTTCAGAAAACACAGCAAAACAGAAATTCATCCTTTTACAAAAGGCTACCCAAAGGCTTATGAACCACGTGAATTCCACTTAGGCGTGTAAAGTAGGGCATAACTGCAACTTGCTTTTGTCGTGTGGGCCTCGTCCTGGCTTCATGGCCTTTTCATTTTTAGAAAAGACTGCGTTTGTATTCATTTGGGGGCATTTCACATAATCAGGGAGTCATGGTTTACTAAAACGGATCTGGAGTTGTAAATACAACCCCTCCCCGCTTTATAATCTAGCTACTCTGTTATAATGTAGGGGTTTAATACATCAGCTGACTGCCTCACTCCTCCTCAGATTTAACACTAGGCAAAAAAAAATTCTGCAATTCTTTTTGACTGTATCCATCCTTACTATTAACAAGAAAGGAATCCATTTTTAATAGTCATCTTTTTTTTTTTTTTAAAAAAAGAACAGATTTCAAATGTTGCTGGAGTAACTTCAGTTTCCCTTTTGCAGATGCTAATTAACCTTTGATTTAAATATTGGTAGATGTAGGAATTCTTAATGTGTTAAATGTGATGGTGATTTTATTCTCAAGAGTTTACATATGGGAAGAGCTTACTCTATACTATCGTACTCCTGAAAGAAGGAAAATGATTTTAAAAATTTAAAATATTAATTTACATTTGTTAGTATGTCCTAAAGTTAAATTAGCTGCTTTGGAATGCTTTTCTTGGTTGCTTGGTGTTCTGCTGCTACCCAGTTGCTTAATCCCTGGTCCTGCAAAATATTTAAGCAAAAAAAGGCATGGCTAAGGTATAACTTTACAAGTTTGCATTTATTTTTTTTGAAAATTCTACACAGAGCTTTAAGCAGGATGAATCCAATGACACTCACAGGAGTTACTCCTGTATTTCAAGTTGCTTAAATCTTAAATGCTTCACCACATTATTACCATAGCCTGGATTTCCCATCTGTACAATGTATACCATCCTTAGGTAGATGAGGTGATTTTCATTTTGTTATTTTGCTTTCTACGAGAAACTGCTCAAAGAAATGCCTTCTTTGAGCCCGAGTTGTACTGTTCTGAAAAGTTTGTTTTCTTTATAAGTTAAAGAAGAAAAATCAACAGATTTAAAACAGCTTGATGGCTTATGATGGTAATAAACATACTTTCTCTTAATGTTCAATACTTCAGCATTTTATATTAGCAAATAAGAAGCAAGTATGTGTTCAGTATGGCTTAGTATTCAGTGCTGCCTAGTGCATTTCTAGGAGCTGAGATTTGCCTCTGATTACAATCTCAACTTCTTTTTCTAGTCACTAACACTATTAGTCACCTGATAACCTTAAATTAATGCTATCAACGGATTTGTTTTCAGATTTGAGTTGGCAATGTCACGTTTCTGGCAATGCACTGCGCTAATTATTCCAATACCTCTCTTAGATGGAGGATGACTTGATGCAAAAGGCCCTCCTTTTCCTTCCTCATGTGGAAATCTAGGAAATCCAAAGCCTTTTGATACTTCCAGAATTGTTCTATGCAGTTTTCCTTAAAATAAAATCGAGAGGGAAACCTGATAAGCAGGATTGTCCTACCGAGTGCTGATTTGTTAAGTAATCTGCGTTGTTCTCTATCGAAGGCACAGATGCGGTCGTGTCTGTGCACTTTCTTCCTGCTTATTCTGCCCACCCTGCCGCCTCCCCAAGACTCCCTGTCCATGTTTTCTCCTGCCACGTAACCAGGCAAACACATGTTTGCAGGGCCTGAAGGAGAGAGAGCAGCCGGGAGTGTGCTGCGGGATGCCAGAACCATTCCCATCGTTCATAGCCAGGCCAGTGCCTGAGGTGCCTGGCTTTAATGGAGCAGCTATTTCATCTACAGCAGGGGCTGTCCATTGCCATGCCATGGGATTTCTGTTCTGCAAAATAGGTTACACTGGGAAAATCTGTTGCATTCAATATTTGCACTCGTTGACAGTATCATATTTCTGGACTTCATCAAAACCAAAAGCATGAAAAGCGGGAAGGAAGATGGGAGCTGTTAGCTCTGGCCTCTGCTCTTCTTCAGGGGAGATATTCATGTGTTTTAAGGATGATTTCTATGTAATACAGCTTGCAAGACTAGTCCCTAGTAAAGAACTTGGTTATATATTTGCAGACATTCATTGTGACTCATCAAGTAAATCATACTCATTTTCCAAATTAGTACTGTATGCCTATCAAATATGTACTTTCCAGACAGCTGTGGTCCATTAAATATATCATTTTCTTTTTAAGAAAATTAAAATTCAAAGTTAAAATGAAACTTTGGGGCAAATCTTGAGCAAAAGGAGATCAGAGCATTTTTCAAGTGAGAAATTTCACTAGGTAGCTATAAAATTACAGGTTGTTTTGGCCTGAGCAAGGGGTTGTAACAAGACAGATGTAAATGGAACCTCTTGCTACCAAAACGGTACAGGTCTCTAAATATTTTGTTCTCCCTTTATAGGTCCCGGTAATGTAATTTTTGCTGTGAAGGGTGATGGAAGGGGGAGGATCTTAGGGACCTTTAATTCAAGCTTGAAACCCAAAATAGGCTCTGCAGTTTATTATTTGACATAATAGATATGACAGCTGCAACTAGTTGGAAGACTTTAAAGGTTCAGTGAATTTTGCATATGACACATACTTATTTGAATCACCCATCTGTGCTTCCAATGACGTGCACTAATATTCGAGACAATAGAGTATCAGACTATTATATAGGTGTAATGCTACACAGTATGTTCACTTTAATGAGAGTTTGTAAATTCAATTCTTCCTGTCTGCCTGAACTGAACTCCACACAAAAATTAACAATAAACTGACAAGTTTTATAAAACCGTAAGATTGACTGTGTCAAGAAATGAAATTAAAAAAAAATATCTTACTGTGTTTCATGTTAGGGATTTGTACTCCTTGCCACCCATGTCTAATTCTAATTTCTGGAAGCTGGGAGTGGGATTCAGCTCCAGATTAAGACACCATCGTGCCAGGGTCTCCCTGTAGCTGCCTGTGAGCCAACTATCGAAACACCCATTGCGGTCTGAGGAGAGCTGGGGTAGGAGTGCACCAAGGTTGGTGGTACCTACAGGTGTGTGTAGGGCTCTACATCAGGGTATGATATGGTTCTGTTGGCTACGCTGGCTGTGTTATCTACGTGGTCCTTCTTTATTGAGCAGTCCATTATCAACATGGTCCTTGCTTATTTAGACACCTAGCTTGCATGTGGATGAATTATGGTTCATCTTTAAACTTATAAAGCTTATAATTCCTAAAATTATAGCTCTTTCCCTTGACTTTGGATATCCCACTGTAGGTCTTAAATCACTAATGAAATGCCAGTGTATGCTGACTTGCTTGCATTATGGCATAAATTACTTTGTTCGTCAGTGGTACCAGCGAAAGACACCGGCCCGGAGAACGGCACCTTGAAAAGCCAAAGGATATACTGACACTGCAAAGGGTGGTGTATTGGACTGCAATATATGTTAGGCTCTTTGAGTAGTTGTTAAGCTAGTTATTGAGGTGTTAGTCCCATAGAATCAAAACCATCACTGAAGTTTCGGCTTCCGTGCGTATTATTCAGCTCTGGTGTGACTTGCACCCGTGTCAGTCACGCAGCTGCTGTTGGGAAGCAGCCCATTGCACTGAGCGGCTACAGGCTGCTAAAATTCCCAGCCTGTTGGACATCTGCAATGCTCTGAAGTTGTTCTTATACTAATGGTATGTAAAGGATTGGGATGAAGTCAGGGGTTAAGCTGAAAGTCTTGGAGGCAAGGAGAATGGCCAAGAAAGTCCGGTTACTTCTAGGAAAGCAGTCCCAAACTGAGGACACAGCGTAGCTCTGCATGTAAAGATTTGGAACCTTGTCCAAACCCACAGTTGTTAATAACCTTATAAAAAATAGATTTAATTTACAAATAATACTACCTGCAAAGTTGTTTCTACTGCTTTACATGGAAACATAAATCAACTCTGCTTTTTAACATTTCTGACAATATAGAACTATTAAATGTCTTCTGTTACATGAAGCAGTTCATTCATTTTTTGTCTATATAGAAGTCTGATTATGTCTATTTACTTCAAAAAAGCGTAAGATTGCATAATGGTGATAACAGAAGTATTCTATCAAAACCTTTTAACATAAAAAGACTTAAAATTGACCAGTGATCCTGACCAGCATCATTTCCAGGAAACCAGATTTCGCCAATAAAAGAAAAGTAAGCACAGTTTGTTATTTATTTGGAGGGAGTTGCTATCAGTAATAGGTTCCTTTTCTTTTGCTTTCAAACTATTATATCTGCATCTAGTCTTTCTCCATCAGGTATACCCAAATTGTACACAGAAAATCCAAGCAGAAAGAATTATTTTTTACTTGCACGTTAGCAACAAATGTAGCAGTCGTCCATGCCCGCATACGTTTCTAAAACTTTCTCCTACACCTAAGTCATAAAGTTAATATACACTTAGCACATCTCTGTATCGGAAGGCATGAGTTAAAAGCTCTCAGAATCTATTGAAGTTAATTGGGTTGTTCCCATTCGTCTACATTAAATACCCTGCATTTACAGTTTAGTTAATAATCCCGTAGCTGAAGAGCTGGAATGAATCTAACGTTACCAAAACTGAACGTGAATCCACAATGCTAACAAACTAAAATCTTCAAGGAAAATTTTAAATTTAAGATTTTGCTTCCTACTGTAGAAATTACTCATGACTGATGCTGAAGTGGAGACAAGGACCACAATTATCTTTACTGTTGGGTCTATAAGCAAAAGCAATCTTTGCTGCCCCGTAGGAACAGGCTAGTAGCTGTCTGCTGCAGGAATAACTTCCACCTTCCCCAGTTGGTTTGGTAGTTTGATGGTCTGAAGTGTTGTTCTGGTGCCAGTAGCTTGCTGTACTTGCCGTAGGCATTCGTTCTGCTCAGCAGGATGGAGCTTGGGTTACTGCGATATTTTTTTCACTAACTTTGGTTGACTTGGGAAAGGGTCATAAGGACTGCTTGCTCGAGTATTCTCACAGATCTGTTTACTTTCTAAACAGCAGATGTTCCGTAATATCAGGGACTACTCTTGAACAAACAAACCTTAATACACTAAAGAGTTAAAGTGGTTATCAAGTAATAAATATTATGTGTGTAGTTGTTACCAAATGCTATATTTTAATTTAGCTGCTGAGTTTGTTATCAAGAGGACCCACTCATGAAACTTCGGACCATCATTATAATTTAGGAGCTCATACTGTTTATGTAAATTCTCTGTATTTGATGGGGGAAAAAGATACCTTTTACCCCACTAGGGTCAGCTTTTAAAAAGAGAAACATAGCTCGGTATAAAACCCCTGGTAACTGTGTCTGTACTGTGATCCCAAGCAAGTAGACTTCTGAGAAGGAAAATAAATAAAAATAGAAGTGAGAGTACCTTTTGTCCAATGCTGAGAAATGCTATGCTTTTATCTGCTGTGCATTTTGTTCCTTTCCTCCAGAGAGCAGGGTTATTGTCAGCAGATAAAGAATTAGAAATGTCATATTGTCCCAAACCCATCAACTCTCACCTAAATGGCTATTGTGAAAAGGGAAGCAAGGGCTACTCTGACATTTTGCTCTTAAATTTGCTATGCTTTTGGTAAATAATATATTGTAGTCCTAGACTTGACATTTTGTAAATCTATTTTATTTTGATGATCATTTCCTGTTCACTAGCTTCTGTGTTAAGGTATTCAATTATTAAATAGCAAGCGTGAAGGCAAAGATTCTACCAGAAGGGATTCGAGCCTTCTGTCCATATAGGAGCCGACAGTAGCTGTGTAAATATGTGGTCCCAAGTATCACTCCCTATCTGTAAGTTCTGCTAGATTAGGAGGAATGTGCTGATTCCTTTTCATGCTCCATTCACTATAAGGATTTTATCTATCCTTTTGGGAATCCTTAATATAACATGCAGAGCAAGTCAACTGTAGTTTCAAAACAAGTGCCATGCTAATATTGAAAACATGTCAAAATGAGAATGATTTTTCTTATGACAAGTATTTGATCCCACTTATCTTCAAGTGCTGGCTGTGCTGTTCTTGTTTGGTGACTGCTCCATTGCTGGTTTGAGTTTTCCAGCCTAAATTTATGCTCTTCTAAAAATACAGTATGTAAACACGGGTAAATAAGTCAGGCAAGGCGCTTTTCTTCGGGCAGCCTTTTACACAAACGCTGCCCCCTCAGCTCTCCCATCACCGTTTCTCAGATCTATGTGCTTTGATTCTGTCTAAAGGTGTGGTAATGAGAGCAGATATAATTGTGTTTCTAAGAGCTGGTGACCACAGTCCCAATTACACGGGTCTTTTAAGGCTGCTTTGAAAGCTTTGAATAGCGGAGAAACATTTCACTTGAAGTATCTTTATTCTTTTTAAGATCCAGCTTAATGGAAAGAATGCAGTTCTGAACACCAGGTTATTAGTATCAGTATTTGTTATTTTTTTTTATGTGTTTGTATTTATAGTTCAGTAATGCCCAGAGCTTCAAACCTGTAGGAAGAATCTCTTCTGTGTTAGAGAGTCATATAGGAGAACCTGCCTGTATGTGTGTGTACACATGTATCTATAGAGCCATATATAACTAAAAGAAAATCGTCCACCTTTACCTTCCAGGAAGAAACTTTGTTGTGTGAATGGTTTAGAACATTTAAATATGACTGTATGTGCAGATAGATGTAAAGTATCAGAAGTATTATCTCCACCCTCGAGATCACAAGAGACAAACCTGGATATGATGAGAAGAACAAGGAAACTCCGTGACTTAGGTACCAGCATCGGCGTTAGATGATGGGGGAATTCTGGCCAATGCTGAAGACAAACCTTTATCATTAATGAAGGAGGGTGCAGTTCTGTCTAACTTAGCCTGCTGTGAACGACTCTGCATACATGAGGTCCACCTTGGTTGCTCACCATAGAATTGGAGCTTTGCACTACTCAAAAGACATCAAGAAACGCAGTGATTTGCAGTCAATATGAGGGAATTGGAAGGTCGATCACCAAGGTGTTTTGCCTGCAAACTCCCTGCCCCTCTCCTGAGTGCTTGCGAGTAGAGGGCTGGATTGCAGTCAGCTGTACAGCACAAAACCTTCTCCTCCCCTTTACCTCTTTCCTGAAGAAATTCAGCTCTGTGAGGTAGCTGGAGAATTAAGTTTTACTGATAGTGGCTCATTCGGAAAATTGAGAAAATAAGACTTGCACGTTATTTATGATCTCTCTGGTGTGCGAGAGTGTGGATTTCTAGCTGGCAAAATACTGCACAGGTTGCGGTGGTACGGTGAATTATATAGAGCTCAAAGCATGTGGCTTAAAACCAGATGACATGAAGTACATTGGGGAGAGGGGTGGGAGAACTTATTTCATTCCAAACTCTATATGAAAATATTATGCACAATTAACTTGATTTTCTCTGCAATGTTCAATTACATGGTTACATGAAGACCATTTTGCTCTGCTATTTAGGCTATGAAACTGGGTCTCGAGAGAGCTGGACTGTATGCTCAGCTGTGCCATAAACAAAACTATATAGCTGCTGTAACACCAGCCCCTGCAGTTAATAGAATTAGTTGGGGAGAAGGTTTTTCTAGCAGAAGGCAGACTGGCAGTGTTTGTCCCTAGCAAAGGTAATTGCTTGTGCAAGATTCCCAAAGCTATTCCCAAAGCTCCCCTGCCGAGACTGTGGTTCCGGGCTAGTTTCTTTCCAGAGAGAGATATTTGGGGGCAAGATTACAAGGGTTAGTTTATTTGTCTGGTGGTTGTTTTGGGCTGAATCTTTTCCATTCCAGGTCTGAGAACAGAAGGGGACAATGAAATAAAAAGTATTTAAGGATTTTTTTTTTTTTTTAAATATGGTTTTAATTATATTTTGGTATTGAAGTCAAGAGGTAGCAGGGAATGCTTTCTGATGACATATTATTGTAGATGACCCACCCTACCTGTCTGAAACAAAATAACACACACAAAAAAAGCACAAAAGCAGCCAAAAAAGAGAGAACAAACCTTGCCAGTTTTACCTAAATTGGTGGTGTTTTTCTCAGCTGTGTCCCTTTGTATCCCCTTATACAAAGGATACACTTAACTGCATCCTGACCTGCGCTGTTGTTACAGCAACGCTATAGAGATCTCTGAAAGAAAGTGAAGGTTGCTGTTGATATATCGATGGCGATTGTAAATCTTCCTTTTGGAAGTGAAAATTTGGATCTTGAATCTTACAAATCTTACAAATCTTCAGTTCTATTGCACAAGCTAAATGCGATCACTTTTTCTTAAGCTTGTGGTCTAAACTGAGTTCATATCTTCCTTAAAATTAGGAAGCAATTTGACTGAGAGCTGTAGAAAACGAATGTAACGTTTTATTTGTATGTACACAGACTAAAAAGCAATGCATTTATCAAAAAGAACTTCATTTCATCACAGAGCTTTGGTAGTATGTTCAAGAGATTGAAATTCTATATGTTGGTTAGGTTTACCCACAGAATAACCGAGGGAAGTTAGAAATTTGGGATGCTCGTTCCTGCTTAACTCTTACTCCCGAATTGACCTCCAGGCCCAGAGGCAAATAGGAGCAGTTCTGTTAATGGTAGTGGATCTATCTTTATATTATTAGGAGATTTAGCCTGTTGACTTCAGAGAAGTTAGTCGGAGGCTTAAAGTTAAGCATGCGCATAAGTCTTCATTAGGATCTGATTGTAGTCGTTACCTGTAGAGGGAGAGAATTGATTCATGATCTGAAAGCTCAGGTGGTGGCACAGCTGGGTAATGTTGCCTTCGATTCATTACAGCCGTGTCTCACCCTGCAATAGGAGTATCTGTAAAACAATATGAATTATTAATGCAAGTAAAATGTTAAAAGCTGCATGGACTTGTGATATAGGCAGGCAAGGTGGCACTGGAGTGGTAAATGCTGATGTTAACGGCCATATAACAGCTTACAAATTCCATTTTTTTGTGTCTGTTACCTGCCCATCCCTCATCTCTGGAGCTTTGTGCTCCAGCTGCAGCGTTCCTGGTTAAATGCGTGGGCTTTGGTTTTTCTATGTCAACGTTGGCCAGTGGAGCCCCTCCTGGTCCGTTTGAAGCATCCTTTGCCTCACAGAGCATTCCAAGGGGTGGGGCAGCCACTGCTTCATCATAAGCATCTGTTCCTTTCCTTACTTCCACTGGAAAGAAAACAAACAAACGTCTTTCTCTCCGCTCTCCCCTCTCCAGCATAATTTTTTTTTTCCCCGTTGGCTAGAACAAAAGCCAGAGTGGTTCAGAATCTCCGGTGTCTAGAATAATTATCAGACTGTGGGCTCTTCCACTGAATTGCTTCCTCCTTGCACCGAGTATACTCCACGCACGAGCTACGTTCGCATCGCAACCCTGTGAGGATTAGCAGGCAGCTCACCGAGGGTATTAGCCTTGTGTTTTATGGAAAGTTAGGGCAGAAGTGGCTGTGCTCTCTTTGAACCTGTCCTGGCAAATCTCAGCCAGGTGAGCAGTACGGCTGGGGCGGAGCGGAGCAGACCCTTGCCCATCCTCAGTGCTGTCTGGTGGGATGCTCTGGGGGTGCCTGGGGCAGGCAGAGATCCAGGGGGAGAAGGCGTCAGGGCCGAGCTTGCCCGCTGTGAGGATGGGCTCCAGGGCACCGTGCCATCCGTACTTACCCCGCCTGCTGTTCTGGTAGTGCCGCCTGGCTCCAGGTAAGGCACGCCATCGAACCCCAAACCCCTAGAACGGGAATGGGATTTGGAGAGTGGCCCATTGCAACGGGAATGGGATTTGGAGAGTGGCCCGTTGCAACGGGAATGGGATTTGGAGAGTGGCCCGTTGCAACGGGAATGGGATTTGGAGAGTGGCCCGTTGCAACGGGAATGGGATTTGGAGAACCTGAAATCGAAGCTTCGTTGGGGTTGCTCTCCACAGGACATGTGAACGTCAAGTGCCTTCAGCTCTGACAATACATCGGATTTCAGGCTGCGCCTAAAATGAGAAGCAGAGGAGTGAAGCTCTACCTACATTCCCACATTCCGATCTCATTTAAATTCACACGAGTCTAGTGTTCAGTAATGAAGTTCCTTCAGATTTAAGGGAAATCAAGATCCAGCCAGTGTGATTAATCTTGTGAATAAAAAGGTTTGGGATTAGACATTCTTTCCGTGTGACGCTTCGGCAATATGCTGTTATAAAAGACGCAGCAGGAGTCAGTCTTGAAGTGTCAGAAGAGCTTCTTTAGTGACAAAGCATTTATACATGGAAATTTTCAAAGAAAGCTGGCAACCCTTTTGTGGGTTCAATTTGCGCCTGTCATTCACTTGCGGATGCAAATTTGAGTTACTTGCAGCTCTAATTACCGTACTTGATTGTCATCACAAATCAGGTAGTAAGATGTGAAACGACTGAGGTTTGTGCCATCATTTGTTGCTAAAACATGAGTGCAAATGTTATCATCAAAAAGCAGAGTCGACCGGGGCTCTGCCCTGCTGATAGACTCTACAAATAAATATAATATGGAAATAAAAGGAATTTAAGGGGGGAAAAATAACAAGGAAAGGAGCGAGCGTGTGGTGAAAGCGAGAGAGTAATAAGGGAAAGTATAAAGTGGGTTGTTTTGCCTATCGCAACAAAGTTTGATAATAGAAAGAGATTTTCTCAGTTAAGTGTTTCTGAAGACCCAGCTGCCGTCTGTACCTTCCAAATCTCTGTTCTGTAAAGAATCCTGGTTCTTTTCTTCTTGCTGACAGCTTTCTAGTTTTCAAATGAAAGAAGATGATTTTATAAAATTATTCATCAGATTATTATTATAGTGTGTCTTTCCAATTTGTCATTACATTTACAAGAATAATTATTACACGGTTATGTTTTAATTTCAACATAAGAATTTGATTTTTTGAATCGTCTTTGCTGAAAATGTTGAGGTCTGAAGACTGTTAAATATAACTCAATCACTAATTTCTTTTGAATTAAAACCAGGAGATAGGTACAACACGCGATTCTGCCTCACTAACATCTGTTGGACTGTGATAATTCAGCACAGATTATTTTTTTTTTTAGTTGGAGAGTCTGCTGCACAAAAATGATAGTTGAGATGGCAAAGGATTGGTTATTTTATATTTGGATCTGAGGGTAGGGCCTAAAAAGGTGAGGTAATTTCACTTCACAGATCTTCAATGCTCAATTAAAAAATGAGCTAATGAAGAAGAAACAGTAATGGATGGATGGAGGCACTAATATAAGTTTAAAGACAAATATGTAATTTTATTTAACGTATGCTACCAGATTCCAGGGTGTTACAACCCACGTAGTGAATTTTTCTAATACCTGCCTTATTTCAGAGGTTCAGCCTTAATCTCATCTCTTTCCCTTTTTATTGAACAGACACCTGAACTCAAAGAATGATTATTACTATGGAGTTTTCTAAATTTCTAGATCCATGAAGTCTACTTAACCTAATGTAAAAGGTCCTTTTTTTTTCTTTCCTGCTTTTCTCATTACCGAAGGAGAACATTTTGGCCCGAACAATGGCTGTATACATAAGCCCAGGTTTATTAAGTTTTAGAGGATTTGCACTGTTGTTTTACAAAATGGTGTCAACTTGCAGTATGAATTTTTTTAACGATGAATAGCTTTCCCAGGCTAGAAAGTTAATGCCATCCAGAGCTTCCATGCCTCCCACACACATGCAGTCCAAAAGGCCACAGATAATTTCTGCCGAATCAAGGCCATAAAGAGAGAATTTATAATCAGCTTTAATGTATTTGGGAGCTAAAGTACCTTAGTCCTTCATCAAAGGGAATGATAAAAACCAGAATTAATATGGCTGGACTTTAATTATTTCTGAGCACATAATTACTCTTTAGCTAACTGGACAGGAGGTACATTACTGCTCTTATTCTGTGGAAGGGAAAGCCATCTGCAAGCGTACAGTAGTCAACTATCAAGACTTGAAATGCATCATGTTATTTCCTTAGCATTGACTGCAATACAAATAGAATAAATATTTGAATAATACTTTAAATAATGTAAGAACTATTTTTAAATTAAACGAGTAGAGAGTTTGTTAGGCGTTCCTCCCGTACATAACATTCCTTTAGCTTTTGTAGCAAGTCTTCGTTGCCTTTAGGAGACATAAAATGCAGTAATCGCTTCTTCCCCTTTTTAAACTGACTTAGGGGTCTACTTTCCCATTAGCATTAATGAGAGTTATGGGCATGCAGCAACACGAGACTAAATGAGACCAAACCTTAGAGCGGCTCTTGCTAAGTAAATCTGCTTTGCATCAGCACTTTAGAGGCTTTAGTATCCTTTTCCCCCCCATTATTTATGGTACCTGATTACTTTGTTGATATTTAATATTTATTATGTCAACTTCAGCTAAAATTTAGGCCAGCACAATAAGGCGGCGTATCTATTTGAAGGCTTGTGTCTTAAAGTAAACCAATCTTTTTGAAGTGGATGCCCGTTTTTGTAAGTGAAGTGATCAAGGGGGAGGAATAAAGTGGGCCTTCACAAAAGGTGAAGAGAAGCTACAGTGGAACAATGGTGGAAAGTAATTGTAGACAGAAGACTTTTTAGGCGATCATAATTCTGTAAAATGTGTACTCTTTCAGGTTTCATTGGCTCCTAGTCCATCATGTCTTGGTATCATTATTTTCAAAATTAGTTTCTGTTACCTGAAAAGAATATTAGAATGATGGAAGAACCCTAAAGAATCATATATTGACTAAACAGTCAGGGCTAAAGAAATAAATCTAATTGAGGGATGCATTTAATTTACAAAATCATAAACTTCCTGTTGAATATTGTATTGGGTTTCTGAGGCAAGGTTTTGGTAGCAGTGGGGGGGGCTACAGGGGTGGCTTCTGTGAGAAGCTGCCAGGGAAGCCCATGGGGGAGCAGATCTCCACCTGCAGCCCGGGGAGGACCCCACGCCGGAGCAGGGGGGTGCCCAAAGGAGCCTGTGACCCCGTGGGAAGGAAGCCCACGCTGGAGCAGGGTCCTGGCAGGAGCTGTGGCCCCATGGGGAGAGGAGCCCAGGCTGGGGCAGGTTTGCTGGCCAGGCTGGTGACCCCGCAGGGACCCACGCTGGAGCCGTCTGCTCCCGAGGGACTGCACCCTGTGGGAGGGATGGACCTGGGATGGAGCCATCTGCTCCCGAGGAGATGCACCCTGTGGGAGGGATGGACCCATGCTGGAGCTGTGCGTGAAGAACTGCAGCCCCTGGGAAGGACCCAGGCTGGAGCAGCTCATGGAGGACTGTCTGCTGTGGGGGGACCCCAGGCTGGAGCAGGGGAGGAGTGTGAGGAGTCCTGCCCTGGGGAGGAAGGAGTGGCAGGGACAGCCTGCAATGAACTGACCCCAACCCCCATTCCCCATCCCCCTGCACCACTGGCAGGGAGGAGGGAGAGAAAATCAGGAGTAAAGTTAAGCCCAGGAAGAAGGGGACGGGTGGGAGGAAGGTGTTTTAATAATTAGTTTTTATTTTCTTATTATCCTACTCCTAAGTTGAGTCTGTTTTGCCCATGATGGTGCTTGCTGAGTGACCTGTCCCTGTCCTTACCTTGACCCACGAGCTCTTCGTTATGTTTTTTTTCTCCCCTGTCCAGCTGAGGTGGGGACTGATAGAGCAGCTTTGGGGGGTATCTGGTGTCCAGCCAGGGTCAACACACTGTAAATATTAATTCAAACCTGTAGAAAATGAAAATTCTACACCTACTAAGCAATTTAAGTCCTGATTTACTTAATAAGGCTATTGCTGTTACACTTTGTAGGATCTTCCCATAAGATTTGATTTTGTTTATCTGATGGCGATTTCAGCATGTTTTCCTGTGTAAGGACTCAAGCTGTCCGTCTGTCTTTATGACCATACAGACATGGCGATGCCGTTAGTCGATGTAGTCTGTTATCCAGAGCATCAGAAGAGAATTACTGCTGAAATGGGTGGAAGTCTAATCCAGAACTTTTATTAATACTGCTTTCGTGATTTCAGAACATTTCTTCATCAGCCAGACATGAAACGGGCAAGGCGGAGCATAATCAGTCAAGCTCAGAGCCCTGCTTCCTCTTTGAGGATTCAGGATCGAGCCACTTGATGTTGCTGGATGTGGCTTTGGGAAGCCATGGGTCCTGGGGGCGATGCTTCTTTTAGGGATTGCAGAGCAATTTGCAAACACAAATTTTTACAGCATCCCTGTACGTATCAGTAAAGTAGGTAAGTAGTCTCACGCCTGGTGCATGAAGACCAAACTCAGCGTTGGTTTCTAGACCTCAGGTAGCGTTGTAATTCCAGGAAGCAGAAGATTTGCCTGAAGCGTTTTGGTCTGTGTTTCTCTTAAGTTTAGCTGTGACCGAGATGTGATGAATGTGGTCCGTTATATTTGCAGACTGGAGTGAGCTTGTGGCAGAAATCACGTCTCATCTCTTTCTTAACAGAATACTGATGGTGGTGCCTGGTGGGTCTGCCACATGTCCCATTGGGGATGAGTTCCCCCGCTTAGGGGATGTGGCAAGAGGAGCCCCGGGATTGTGAAATAGATACGCAGCTGTATCAGAAAGCACGTTCCATCTACAGCAGCTTAAAAATAGGTCAGCCCCTTTGCAAAAGGAATTGTGTATAACCTGTGTTGCAACGTGATTATGAGGAAGATGGTCTGGGGTTTTTTATCGTTTTCAGAGAAACTCGCAACTGTGTAAATAGTAAAATTAGCCTGGTTGTTTTTAATAGCTAGCCTCAATTATGCTTCACCGTGTAGTAAAATCAGAGACGGTATGAGATGGGTCATTTGGGTGGAGGTGTTTGATGCACTGTGTAACTGATGTTGAGGTCTGGCACCGTGACCTATAGGCCAGCTCTTCACAACACGTAACGCTCCTGGTCTTGGTTTCAACTGTGCAAGTTATTTGGAGAAATGTGTGCTGTTTGCCTTTCCAGAGGCTACTTTGTTCCTTTCTGGTGACTTTTAAAAAAATGTAAAAGAAAACAAGAAGCCATTAAAAATGTGCACATACATCTCTCTTTGGTTTTGGTGGCTCTCCATTATTCAGTGCATAGCGCCATTACGTGCGTAGTTCTTAAAATTTTAAGTCCATTCTTCCTGTTCACTGTGATGAAAACCCACCATGAAATTCCGCTGCTTCTTTGCATATGTCTTTTACTTGTCTAGTTTTCTTCTTTCAGAAGTAAAGTTGCTATGGTATGAGAATGATGGGCAGCAAGACATTTAAATGTGTGGATTTGGGTAGGGTCGCATTGTCTAGATACCATATGTTGTAAAGATTACGCTCAGGGCTTGTGTTGGGAAGAAGAGCTATGGCGTTCACCAAGGCTCTGTACTAAACAGAATGATTGTTGCAGGTGTGACTATATAAAAAAAGCTCGTGTTTAATTTATGGTGTATAATTCTGGTGTTCTGTATTTAGTATGTTTAAAACTATACTCCTGGCTGACGCAGTAATTAAGGTATTCAGCTTTGGTTTTCAATAATATGGTCCGGTTCCTACATTCACAGTTAAAATCTCATGGTACTTCATGGGTTGTTTCTGTTTCTCGAATCCATGCACCCGGTACAAACATTTTATGAATTATTTTTTTTTTTAAATGCATCACTCAAATACATGGTATTTCGCCTATAAACAACAGGTTTAATGCTGAATGACTAATATCCTGTAAAATAGCAGAGCTAGAGAGAGCTTTTTAAAAACAAATGTTTTAATACTTCATAGTGCTAAGAGTTAATGCATGTCTCTTGCCTACATCTACTGCGAATATCAACACATACTGTTCATCTCTTTTTTTTGTTGTTGTTTTTGTCTATTGCTATTTTATGCATGAGAAAGTTCTTGTTTTCTACTCTGTGCTTGGCTGGCTTTTTCTTTTTCTGTTACTTAGTCCCGTGTTTGTACTGATTGCTTTTTTGCATGCAAATTACAGAATGTCATGGAAATGAGAGAGCTCTGAAAAAAAAGGAAAGATAATGCTGAGTTCCAACTGTCTTTTGTTTGTGCGTAAGTGTGTAAAATATATGACGTGGAAATATTTTCAGAATAGCCTTTGACTTTCCTTCTGGTGTATGTTTTTATTACTCAGTAAAGGAGTGGGCATTTTTCCCATTGGAAAATATGATGAATCTATTAATACTTGTTAATAATACAGGTGCTGGGCATGAAGGAATTTTGTCTTGCTATCCGTTTATAGACACAAGGAATTATGATATTGTGTGTCTTGCCCAAGCTAAAACTTCAATTCCCATATTCAATGTGAGTTTCTTGTATAGAGTGGGTGAAACCCTGGCCCCATTGAAATCAATGGCAAAAATCATTGTCTTCAGTTGGTCTTGGATTTCACTCTTGTTGCTGCTTTACATATGGATTTTCATGTTTCTTTACAAATATCTCAGCAGGTAGTCAAAGGTTTCAAGGGAATCTACAGTTCTGTTTGAAAGAGAATGTAATGAGTGTGTCAAAAAAAAAAAAAAAGAAAAAAAAAAAAAAAGAAAAAAGCCCAGCCCATGCTTATCTTTGTAAAGCATGAGCTTAAATGGTTGAACTTAGAAATGTGAATTAGCATTTCACAGAAAATATTGTTTTAACCAACTGTCAAGACATTTATTAGCCACCTTATTGCATCAAATGCAAAAGGTAATTTGGCAGTTCTCGTCTCCGCTATTCCTAATAACAACAACAAAAAAACCAATTAAATTAAGTGGATAACTGTAGTTTATGGTGGGTATGCTTTTAGTAAACAAGCTTTGATTCTTCATTTAAGAAACAATAAAGCACTGGCCACTCTTTGATTCTTGTGCTAGATGTTTCTAATAGCCATACCCCCTAGGGAAGATTTTGCTGTAATGTTTGAAAAACGTAATGAAAAATGGGTTGTTATAAACTAAGATTTCCCTCCCTGCAAATGTTTTTCTTGAAACATCCATGGGAATTTAATATTCACTGTTTTTTTTTCCTCAGTCTTGTATATTCTTGAATTGTCTTTTTTCCTCCATTTTCTCCGTTCTCAATCCTAGGTCCCCTTACAAAGAAACAGACAGATGATTTAGGTGATAATGACGGTGCTGAAGATGAAGGTATTTTTTTGCCGCCAAACTGATTTGCATGACAAGGATCCCTGAAAATCTTTTTTCTCCCCTCTTTTTTTGACTTCTTGTCTTCTTTTGAAGAGTTTTTTTTTTTTAATTCCCATTTTTGATGTGTTTTGTCTTCTTGCTTGTTGTTATACATATATCTTTTTAATTTTTTAAAAGAAAGAATGTTGTTAAGTTCTACGTTTTGATACAAAACAGTAACAATATTTAAAAAGAAGGGGTTTTTGTTTTCTTGAAATGGACTTTTGATATGTTGCATCCCACCTTTTGACTGAATTTTGTCCATACTATTTAAACTAACACTCTTTTAAAGTTTCTCTGTACACCTTTTTGCATGTTTTCTAACCCTATGTATTTCACCGAGTACAAAGATGTTTCTTTTTTCACTGACTGATCTCAGTTTGATAAACGTACAAGATGTTGTGTTTATAAAAGGAAAAAATACAGAAAATTCTTAGAAAGTGTCTCTTAAGCAACTGAATTTCCCCAAATACAAAACCTTCTGCATTTACATGTCTATGAACAAATATAAATCAATGCAGGGCTACCCCACCTCCCTGTAGAAGAGAGGTAGCCCGACGACGGTAGGTAATATTTGCAACTGGTGAGGCTCTGCGCAGCACCAGTGAATTCAGTGGAGCTGAGCTGATGCCATCTAAAGGAATCTGACCCCTTTGGTTTTCTACAAGCACATAAAGATGCCTTATCTGCTCATGCTGACCCTTAGAAAACCCTATTACCAAGTAAAATTGGAAGTTTGAAATGTCAAGCATATTACTCTGTTTATGAATTATGTCTTAATCATATAAGCTATGCAGATTTGATATTTTTTCAGGGCTATGAAAATGGTAACGAGGGTCTCTTTCTCTTGAGCAGTCTCATCCCTTCAAGTTGATGTGCTTCAAAATTCTGAATCTTAAACACATACAAAGTATATTTTATGGTCAATGAGTAAAATTACCATATAAGACTGGTAGAGTTGCTACTTGCTTCTCTCTTAATATCTGGGGGTTTCTTTTTGCCAGATACTAAGATGAAGCTTAACTTGTATGCTGCAAGGCTCTTAATTAAGAAATTTTTCATCACACAGAACATTAACTGTTTTACTCAAACAGAAACGTGCAGTCTTATCGCAAAAGATGAAGGCAGGCACATATGAGCATTTAACTTCTTACCCAATAACTTTACAAATAGACACATTTATACATGTCTGATTCATGGTCCTCTACTCAATGTGTATGTTAGGTGTATGAATGACAGCCCACCAGTTGGCCCAAAATTTGAAAGAACCACCTAACTGAAAATCTCCTTTGAAAGCTCTCATATTATTCAGAGCTAAGCATGATAATTCAGATCCACTTAGCTCTGCGAGGCCAAGTCCTTTTTCCATTAGTTCATGACAAAATATCGCAAGGGACGTTCTTGTGTCTTCTCCAAGACCTGTGATATTGAATTAGCAGTTGTAAAAGTTACTCTGTCTTGTTTTAACGATATGTTCTAAGAAACAGTTTGAAACCTGGGTTATTCATCCAGTGGACCTTAATGGCTCTCTTAAATTGCTGTATAATTGCCAAGACAGATGCTAATGGCTTAACGTTTGTTGAGTCCATCTCTGCTTAGCCACACTTAAAAGAGACTACTTAGTTTGCTAAAATTCAGTGGAGATTGGCTGCTATCAGAGAGCAGTTTAGTACGTAGGGTCAGGTGAGAGTAGGGATCTCGGTCTTTGGAGAACAAGTGTCCATGTCGGAGAAAACCCATCTCCCACACTGACGATTGTAGGAGAGAGAGAGAGGATGGCCTGTAAGAACACAGCAGTCAAGCTAGGGGGAAGAAACACATTTACAACATTAATAAATCTCTGTAATTTATAGGACTGGGATTAATTTTCTCTGGCATACAAGTGACAGTTTTGTGCTCCTTTCCATGCCAATAGAAGAATGCAGGCAGTAATTAGACTTTCACTGCTTCCAAGAGTCACAGGGAGACAGGGCAAATTTAAATTTTTTATTATCAGCAGACACTGAAGGCTGCAGGAATGTCTGCTGGGTTGGTAGAAACCCTGTCTGCTAAGGCCCTGCCTTTCACCGTCCCTCAGCGGAGGAGCGGTAGAGATGACCTGACCTGCATTTTGTCAACCTGCTCTTCTGCACGGGAGCTCTGGCACTTGTTGCAGAGGCAGAACAGAAGGAGCCGCAAACTTCAAGTCGTATGAGTTTGGGTATGAGTAGCAGGAAAGGAAGCGGCAAAGCAAAAAGCCACCTTTGCCGTCTAGATTTCTGCCAACCTGCCCATCAAAGCCTTCACCTTTTGTAGGATGATAGTTTTTACTTAATATAAAAATCTACAAATGAATAACTATAGACAAAATAAAAGAAATACCAAACTGAATGAATGATGGAAGTTGGAATATTAGGGAAACTGGGCTATACATGGTGAAAAACTGTGTCATATACCCATAGAATCCATAAACATAAACATCCATAAACTATGTCCAGTGACTTCTAAAATGCCCAGGATGGTCTCTGTATTAAGAAATTCGGAGCTCCCATGTCCATTGTATTACCTTTCCTGAAGAAAGATCTTTCCTAGCAGCTTCTTGGATCAAATGCCTGGAAAGTATTCTGTGTTGTGCCACTCAAACATCAGAGTTTGATTAGAAAATGCCATTTTAAACCAGCGTGCAGTAATCCTACTCCCATCTGCTGCTGCATGTCACTACCACAGTACTGCGGTCCAAACCTTGCCAGCACGAGCACTGGAATCAGTAATCAAACTTGGATCCCTGGTATGTGCTGCAACCAGTAGACCAGGCTTAATTAGATCATTTTTCATTTTTGTTTTCAAAAGACCCAAAGGCAGTAGTGCACATTACCAGTTAATGATCTGCAAATTTGCTGTTTAAAAAATGAAGGTGTTTTCAGATTCTATGAGTGTGAAATGTGTGAAAAGTCAGATATTACATAAATGTCTTTTTTTTTCTTTTTCTTCCCCCCAGTCTGGATGCATTTGGGTTTCTGCGTAACCCTTTCATGCCTACACTTGAAATTGCTTACCTGCTTTTCAGTAACGATTGAGCTATTTGAGCAGGCACCAAAACCAAGAGTGGCAAAAGCACCTGCAACCAGTGAGCATTGGGGCTTTTCCTTTTTATAGTAGTGGTGGATTTGCCAATTTGCTGACATGCAGGTAACCAAGATCTCGTGTAGATGCAAGATTTAACTCTTAAGTTGCTCAGCAATTGAATAAACTGAACCTTCCCCAGTCTAGAAATGAGGTTTGGTTTAAATACAAGGAAAATATTTTAATCTTAATGTCTTATTTCAGTCCTAATCTTGGTAAGGTAATAATTTAACTTGATTTAATTTGCCTACGGCAAAAACCAGTGATTCTATGCATCCCTTAGTTCCCATATGCTAAAATCCTTAGCATGACTTAAAATACAGCACCACAAATCATTAATGAGCCCATGTATGTACTCAGGGATCAGAACTGGACTTCTAGGTAGTTAGTGCTGTATGGAATATCCACGAAGGATTGCTCACAAATGAATTCTCCTCACCCACCAGTCTGTCATACGCACCATACCTAGCGCATCAGCCTGTCAATCTTAGATCCTTATTTAGTCTCCAATGCTCTCGGAGTGTCTCTCTGGTTTTAATGTATTCAGTCTCACAGCATCCCTCTGCGATAGAGGAATGCTATTATTCCATTTTTAGAAATGAGGCATGCAGACGCTAAGGTTGAGGAACGTAGGCACCATGACCATGGTAAAGCAGGGAACGGAGGGTACGTGCCTCGGAAGCGGGGTCTGCGCTGTAGTTGCTAGATGTTTCTATTCGCACTGTAACTGCTAGATGTGTCTACTCTTCCCTTCCCCATTCCTCTCTCCTGTGAAAAAGGAGACAGATTAGGACCAGATGTTGCTGTTTGTTCACAGGCTGTAACTGTGATGATTCTGATCATTTAGTCGGATGCTCTGTCTTACATGGGCTATTGGACCTCATTGACTGAAAGAAGTTCTCGGTCCAGCGCGCGTTTTAAATCAACACAAACAAAAATCCACTCAAATTTTAAATTGCTAATGATGCAGAATGCATCTGTAAATCCCTTCTTATGCTTAACAGACTGTGGCGTCATTGGCGCAAAAGAGCGCATTTCAGAATCGAGGAGTTTCTCCAACAAACCCCATCGCTCCATTAGTATTAAAATAGAGTAGGTTGCGAAGTTTAGCGTTTCATCTGCTTTTCAGCTGTCGTGGTAAGAAATAGGGAGAGAAACAATCTTGTCGTCTGGCGCTAGGTGTACATTTTCGGACTTTAGAGACCGTTAAACAACAGAACACATTTGTCTACCTCGCAAAGCAACGTCGTGCTCCAGCCTTAATTACAGCCTGTAACGAGTTCCAGCCAGGCTGGAGGAGCACAGATCTTGCCGCTGTGGGTGAACTTGTTGGCTGATGCACATAGACACAGTCATGATTCCTCTTCATCCTCTCACCCATTCGTGTCAGTTCTGTGATTCCAACTCCCAAGTACAGATTCCAGTGTCGCTTGCATATTAGATTTTGCCGGTGAGATTTTTCCCTTTTCACTGAGAACCTCAGTTCAGATTATGTTGAGTTTTTGCGCTGATGTTATTAATACTTGAAAATGTGCATAGTAAAAATTCTGAAAGACCTTTAATTTATGCATCTCTTTGGGGCTCCGTTATACTTTTAGCACTGCCAAGCATTGCTTGTACAGTGGAGAGTCTGTGAGCTTTTGCATTTCTAACCTTTCTAAACTATCTTTTGATAATTTAAAATCACTGCCTACCTGGCTATTGAGGTCCTACTCTAATGAGAATCTGCTCCAGATGCTAACCTGAAAAAGCATAGGCCTTTTTTAATGTTAGAATATACATATACTCCTCCATCAGCATCTCAAATCACTTTCAGGTAAAGGTAGTTAAGCATTCGAGAGTGCACAAAATGATTCACTGGTTTGACAGATATAGAAACAAACAAACAAGGGAGAAAATTCTATTTGAAACTGGAAGGGTGCTGTATTTCAAAATATAAAACATGTCTGAAACCTCACTGCTGCTTCTAGCAGAAGTTTGATAGTTACTTTGATAGCATCAGGACACCTAGTTCTATATTTATCTGGTTTCAAGACCAGGTTGGACGGGGCTGTGAGCAACCTGATGTGGTTCAAGGTGTCCCTGCTCCTGCAGGGGGGTTGGGCTGGGTGGCCTCTGGGGGTCCCTTCCAACCCAAACCATTCTATGTTTCTATGATATCCCATGTTAAAAAGGTAGCATTAATTGATGTTTACTTATTAGCACTGAGAAGGGCACTAGCTGGTTACAATAGCAGTGCATCTATGAGGCATCTGATAGATTTGAACTGAAAAGTCAAATACCGTTAAAAGTCTTTTAAATGAATAAGAGTTGTACTGATTGGTACCATGCTTAAATATTTTAGGACAAAAGCTCATGGAAGACATTCTATGCAAGGAACCCACAGGTTTCACAGTAACCAATCTAAAAGTTTTCCACTGTTCTTGTGCTGTTTCATGTTCAAACCCCAAGATTTACTTAATACTCTACACCAAAATGTCACAATTTTTTATAGCATTTAGAAAAACACTTCTTGTGACATCTGTGCTAAACTAATTACATTTTTGTGATACGTTGTCTCCAGGTAGGCTTTCTTCCTTCCCCATTTTGGTTGTTCCCTGCAAATTATACTTGTTAAATCACATGGCCAATTCACATCGGCTTCAAATGACTGAAGCTATAATTATGTTTTGTTATACACGACAATTGTGACAGGTATTCAGTCAGCCCCGGTTCCCTGTTGTGTGATGTAACAAACATAAAATAAAAGGCAGCCCCATTCCTAAATTGCCTGTAATGTAGTTAAGACCAGACATAAAAAGTAGATGCAACAAGCGTTAGAAAAGTACAGACGAGAGGAGACGATGGAAATCATAGTAAGAAAGTTTGTGTACATGTCATGTAAATAAGATCATTCTCTGCTATACAGTAAGACCTACTTAGATGTTTTACAAACTCGCAATTTAAAGCAAACACATCACAGCACTCAAAACTTCGCTTCTGTGTGAATAAAAACAGAACGGAGTTGAATTTGATGAAGGGTTTTGAACAGCACTTATCCTTGCATATATCTTTGAAAAGATCTATGTGTCTGCTTTTTAATTGAAGCCACACAATAAACTGCAACAAAAGGTACAGTATGCAACTAAATTAAATCAGTACATAAACCTACACTTCGCAGCAGACATCTCAACATTTGCACCCCAGTTCTTCAGGCCTGTGCAGAATGAGCTACTTCCACAAATAACTGCTAATCGGTATCTGTGAATTAATTAATCTTGTTGAGAAAGTCTTCCCTGAGACCACTCCAGCAGAGGCACAGGAAGGATGGATAGCAGCTTGTAGGAAAAAATGAAAGACTTGTCAAATCATTTAGAATCATAGTATCACAGTATGCTTTGGGTTGGAAGGGACCCCTGGAGGCCACCCAGCCCAACCCCCCTGCAGGAGCAGGGACACCTTGAACCACATCAGGTTGCTCACAGCCCCGGCCAACCTGGCCTGGAATGGTCCCAGGGATGGGGCCTCCACCCCCTCTCTGGGCAACCCCTGCCAGGGTTTCACCACCCTCACTGGAAAGAATTTCTTCCTTAGATCCAGCCTAAACCTCCCCTGCTTCAGTTTAAAGCCATCCCCCCTTGTCCTGTCCCAGCTGGCCCTACTAAAAAGCTTGTCCCCCCCTTTCCTCTGGGCCCCCTTGAAGCCCTGACCGGCCGCACTCAGCTCTGCCCGCAGCCTCCTCTTCTCCAGGCTGAACACCCCCAACTCTCCCAGCCTGGCCCCACAGCAGAGGGGCTCCATTTAGGGTCAGGTATTGAAAAGTATCTGAGTGCCAAAATCTCAATTATTTTCTTTGTTGCGTTGGACACTTAACGCCAATAAACACTTTTGAAGAGTGTGTCTTTCTGCCACTTTTGTCCCAGTACAGGGTTTTTCCTCACAGAGTATTTTATCAGTCCTTCCTCCATTTTAATTTTCAGGGATGACAGTTTTCAGGGGGGAACATTTACTCTCTCTCAGGTAGGAATCAATTCTTGATTATGGTCTGAATTTTGCTCCCTTCCTTTAATCTTATTATTTAATAACATCCACTAGTTAATAACATCTGTACTTAGACAGTACTCTCCCAGCTGAACGTTCGCACCTTTCAAAAATTCCGAGCTATAGGCTGCAGTTGATAGGAAACCACTGACTGTAAGACTGAAACGCGGTAATCTCTCTTCCTCACATGAAGAGCTCCATAGTTTCTCTGTAATCCGTAGCCCAAAGTCCCACCAGCCTCGGCTGAATACTGCATAACCCCCCAGATCTCTCCAGGACCAGATTACTGCTCGAAAAGCACGCAGCAGCCCAATTTTTCTTTTGTAGAAGGGATTTCTCTTAAGACTGATGACTTTGGCAAAGCAGCGTGAGGAAATTTCATACTGTATGTCATCTGCTCTGACATGGCATATAGGCAGAGCTGAAAATTAATCTTTCTTTATCTGTCTGTAATCTTTACAAGAATATTAGTAGTAGGAAATAACAAGAGTATGGTATAGAGAGAATTTACACAGAGAATCGTTTCTTTATATGTCAGACTTCACTCATGAACGCGTGCTTCCTTTCTCAGATAAAGGACACCTTTTTTTTTTTTTTAAATATCACGATATTATTTTCCAGATAAACAGGCCAGTACTACCAGCGTTTCATTACGGTTCGCAGTTGGTGCTCTGTAATTCTATGTAATTTTAATTAAAGAAGAATTCTGAGACAGTCTCCCCCTGTGCTACCACCAAGCATACAATTAACTGTGTACAGTTTCTGCTGGGAACAGTCACACAGTGATCCGAGATTAATAATTTATTATTGCTTCCATATTTGTATCCAAAAAAAAAAAAAAAAGCATAGACTATGAACAAATGATCTACTGAAAACAGTATATAAATTTGAAAAGCGTTTTTCCTCTGTGTAGATTTTAAACCTTAGGAGCTCATAATTCCATCCTATGGACAATGAAGATAAATAATCTCCTTAGCTTTACACTTTGAAAATTGCATGTTGGAAAGCCCTTACTATGTGCTTGAGCGAGGAAAGCAATACAAGCAATTTCATGCACAACCTTTCATCATCCTCTTGGTCTTGAATAAATGATTGTCCTCGTACTTCCAATATTGAAGATCCAATTTCTGATCTTGACTGTTCTGGCATCTTCTTTGAATTAGAATCAATATCAAAGTAATAATAGCAACTGGCTTTCTATAAACAGACATGTCTGTGCTGATTTTTTTCCAGCAAACTCAAAAAGCAGGGCTTTTGGTGTAACTGCCCTCACCTGGTTGTCTTTACAGTCCTTCAGAAATGATTCAAACGATTCCACAGAGAGCTTACCTGAAAGCATCTGAATAAGATTTCTCCACATCAAACTGTTAAGCCATACATCTGAGGCTTCTTCAAATGCTGAAATGAGTAATCAGAGAAGTCACTGAAATACTCTCATAATGACAAAAAATAGCTTCAGATTGGAATACGCAGTACAGTTCCTCATGGGGAAGTTTTCTGTTGTCTGTCTTGATTTTTAGGAACTGTTATGGAATACTTTGACTTGGGCAGTGGAAAAACATTCAGGCACCTAGTAAATGAGATTAAACCCTAATTTATTCCCGATGTAAATATTTACATTTCCACTGTAGCTGATTTCTTTCTAGTCCAACAGAAAAAATATTTTAAAAACATATATTATCCCACCGCTAACTGTTGCTTTGAATTGGTACTTAAGAACAACTTCTCTCCCGAGGAGCAGTGGCAGTCAGATATTTAAAATTTTATTCCTAGTACATGCATCAATTTGCAAATAGGACTATATGGGGGGATGGGGGAGGGATACCCAAATCAGTTTCTTCATTAAAAAGAAACTAAAAATAAAATGTCATTATCTAATTTTGTTGTCTGAGAGAATGGCAGAGCTTCTAAGATTTAAAATTCTTACCTGCATTCAGTGTTACTTTTGAGAACCTTCATTTGTGTCTGAATATAGGATGGGGATTTAGAAACATTGTTCCAGGCAGCAATTTTTTCCAATAATAAAATACAGTCCTTTTCATAATTTAGTAAAATAAGAAGTACCCCTGCTCCTTAAGCTTCAGGCTGCCCAGGTTACAAATAATTCCCCTCTGAGGTCCAGGTGTTAAACAACTTCCAGGTACTTAGTGAAAACTTGGACGTGAGGCTTACCAAAAGACAGCTGTTTATACACCCTTTTTATAAATTTTTGATCTTACTTTACGGGAAGCAATCAACAGTTCATGTATGAGCAGAAATCTTGCTTATCTTAATATGGTGAATTGCCTTTAAGTAAACAGAAAGATGGGCTGAGCTTTCGGAAGCGTTCCGACTGCCTACAGGAGCTCACACTGATGTTCATAGACATTTTACATCAAATTCAGCAGGAACAGAATCAGACCCCTGTCCCATTGCATTTGAGCAAACACGTTACCATTTCTGATTCCTTTCTGCTTTTCTGAGGCCAACGAGTGTTTCAAAAATGCAAACTTTAGTTACAAGCAAGCCACAAAGAAACACTTACGCCCACCTGCCCTTTTCCTTATGTAAAAGATGTTGCTTGAGAAACACTTCAAGAAAAATAACCTCACTAAAAAAAAAAAAATAAAATATTAAAATATTGCATGTATCTTTTTTGGTACTTTCTTGAGATAAAATGTGTCTTAATATTTTTTCCAGACATTCGGGACAGTGGGGGACCTAAGCCTGTGATGGTGTATATTCATGGAGGGTCCTACATGGAAGGCACTGGAAATTTATATGATGGCAGTGTTCTAGCAAGTTATGGGAATGTGATAGTCATCACAGTCAACTATCGCCTTGGGGTACTTGGTAAGAAGCTTTCAGCTTTCCATTAATCCCTGCTATCTGCAATGCAATTCATGTTATACCTGAGAATGTGTTTTTTAAAAAAAAAAAAAAACCACAACAACCAAAACAACAACAAGCAAAAGAACAACAACAAATTTTTTTGTTTGTCAAAGAAAAGGTTTGTATTCTGGGGATGAGGTGGTATTGCAAATACTATCTGGAAGAACCCGCTGTCGTGTTTTTAGTGGTATGAAACAGGTCTGCCTGTTGCTGAGCTGTTCAGACAGAAGAGTTGGGTTTTTTTTTTTCTGTGAATAACAGTGATGTTTCAGTTCATAGACAGGTAACAGATTTATTTTTTTTTTAAAGTGAAAGATAACAGGGTTTTCTGTTGGAAGAAAGAGGCTAAGTTTTGATTGCTGTGACTTTTTTTACTTTGAAACAGATAAGGAGGTTATGAAAACATTGTTAAATAGGAGCTGTACTTTTTACCTATTTGTTTTGCACTTCATTGTCATTTTAAAAAGCGGTGTGATCATTGAAATACCTTCAGTATTTCTTTCCTAGGCCAAATTAGAGAGGGAATAGAGTTACTTTTGATTATTTTTTTTTTTATTTTATTTTTTTTTCCCAATACAGTGAATAGGATATGCTGATGCTGTTGGTAGGCTTGTGTGGCATCCCTCTGGTAACTTGTCTCTCTAAAAAATTGTATTTTGCTATTTGTTCAGTGTAGTCATGTTCATGATACAAGTTTGCCAGCTCTTGAGACAATATGATTGTTGGGGTTTTTTCTTCCGCATATTCTACCGAAATGTTGCGTGCTAAGACTTCTGAAAGGAGGAGTTCAGTTCTGGGATATTACGGAGGTCAGTCCAGTAACTTCAGAACGCTCGCGTAGGCGTAAGGGTGTTCCCTGTAACATCTGAAGTGGGGCGACGAGCCAGGTGCCGGTCACAGCAGTGAGTTGGTTCTGAAGCCCATGAATTGGAAAAAAAATTGCCTGGTCATTACCTATGTCTGCTATTCTGGTGGTCTTTTACGTGGTCATTTTATTTTATCGACACTCTATTTCTTTATGCTTTGAATTCACTTAGCACGATCCCCAAATTTATTGGTTCTGGTTTGATTATCTGGGTAATTTTCCTTTAACAGTATCATTTGTGTTAAAGATTTGACATCTGAATACACTTTAATTTTAGGGGGACGAATGGGTTTTTACTTTAGATGTTGCAACTTAGTCTACTACAGTTGTGTTTTTTAAGGGACTGGGACATTTCCAGAAAGATCATAACTATTTTTTTGCTGGATTTATTGCCTTAGTATCCAGTCAGAGGTTTCATTTGTGATGTACTTCTTTAAGCAAGGAAATTCTGATATTTTGTATGTTTTTCTCCCTCCTCCTGTCTTCCAATCTGTATAGCGACTACAAGTCCTTGGGCACATATTAGTGCAGCAGTTAATAATCTGTAATCTGTACCTCTAATCAACATTTTATTTTTACACCACTGCTCTCATCTTTGATGTTTCAAACAACATTTATCTATATTATATGCCAGTAGGGTATTCTGTCCAGTAATACAGTATCCATTATCTGAAAGCACTGTTTATTTTTGCAAATTATTTAGTCTAATTCCTAAATCATTTGTAGTTGCAGCATTTGAAAGGGCTGGTTGCTTGAAAGATGGAAATTAATTCACCTTCCTTGATGGTAATGGCTTTTCCAGTTGTAATTTAACACTGATCCCTGAGGTAACCCACTGCTAACATCTTACTGAGCTTAGGAGGATTTCATTTGTGTTCGTGCTTTTGTGGTTCTTTGGACTTTGTGGTCTTTACGGAGCCTCAAGGGGCAGAGAGCTAATTTTCTTTTAAGTGGGACCTATTACAGTACAACCTCTAAAACTCACAGTAGAATCCAGTGATTGGTATGAATACTTGAAATTACTTTCAAACTAACTAAAATGACCCTGTATCTGTCTTGCAGGGTTTTCTTAGTAAAATAAATGCACCTGTTAACTATATGTAGCAGTCGTTCACATATTCTCTATCTGGTACAATGCCTATCTGTCATGTTTTAAATAAATAATGATGATATATCACTAAATGGATAGTGTGGAAACACACTAGGAATCAAAAAAGAAAATTTGCACAGTTGGCCTTTTTTTCTGCCTTCTTTTTTTTTCCTGGTCTTAAGATAGCCCCAGAGTAGAACTTTGGCATTAATCGTAGTAGATATCATCTTCTGCTGTTTTGAAACTCTTGGACATAGCTGTTCAGCAGAATGTTACCCTTTGCAGTCACATTAAATAAGGTATGGTTTTACCAATACAGAGCTGACAAATTCTCAACTTCCCTTATCTGATCGCATCTCGTAAGGTGAGAGGTTCAGATTCACGGTCCATTGCCTGTGGGACACCTAGATCTCACTTCACCGCCGTGTAAAGTGCCTGGCTGTACAAGGAGAAGTAATACAGGGACTTTTTTTTTTTTTTTTTTTTTCACACGAGAAGATGTAAGGACAAAAATAAGGTCTATGTTCTCACTTTCATATGACCTTTGTTGGTCTGGGTTTCTTGAATCAGTCTTTGGGGATATATATCTCAATATAGACGATCTATGTGAGTCCTAGGAGTTCTGCTGTTGTTTAACCAAGCTCCGCACTGTGACATTTCTTAACAAGGAAGCCAGTTAAATAAATGTTTCGCGCTGCAACAGCAACATTTTCTTCCAGACGAAAAGTGATGGGAAGGAGGATATCCTGTGATATTAGATTCCTTACAGTACCATTATTAAGTCCACCGTGGACAGCTTTTAGTGCAATTCAGATTACTTTTATCTTTATTCTGAGTTGAAACAACCTCTGTCCTATAGACTGATCTGCTCAAGGACCTGCATTTTGTGGAGAGGAAAGATTTTCTTCTAAATAAAATATTCAAAATTGCTTAAAAGTCAAATCCATTTGGTAAAGAGAAAATAATAAAAATTAAAGAAATATGGAGCCAGGTGCATTTAAAAACCAAACAAACCCCAAGTAAGTTCCCTGGCCCAATTTTGCCTGGAAACAAGTCTGAGAATGAAAGTCTGTTAGAATCTTTCCTTAGATAAAGGTAAGATGGAAGAGAGAATCATTTGCCCTGAAAAATCAGGGACTACCACATAAGAAGCCATTGGAAACAAGCTATTTGTATCTTTTTTAGATTTTTCTTTAAACTCAAGTCTTGTGCAAGCAGTCTCGTCTACTGAGGAACACTGCGTGAGTAGTCTCATACTGTTGAAGGACAGCATAGGAGTAACTGCAGATATATTTTTATGTCTTGTTTTTAGGAAAGGACAGATAGGAAGGCAAGTTTGGATTTTGAACTCAACCAATTTGAGACTTCAAATGTTTATTTAAAATATCTCCAACTGGTAAAAAGCGGGAGCTTTTTATTTAAATTTCATGTTAAAAGTGTGAAAGGATTATAAAAGGAATCTATTTAACAAGCAGAAAAGATCATGATAGACAGATTTAATGCTGCCAGTGCTGTTTTCTGTGTTCTTTCTTATGAAAGGTTTGCTTAGAAAAGGAGAATGCTTTGGGTCAGCGTTGGCTTCTACCCCTTTTGCTCTCAAGAGGGGAGAGAAGGGAGAGAGCTGATTTATGCTAACTGTGTACTCGTTTCTTCATTTTATTAATTTATACTTTTTGCTCTTGATTAGCTTTTAACCACAGGACTTTAATAGAACTGAAAGACACATTTTTAATGCAGCTCACAAACTGAACTGGGGGAGGAAAGAACGATTCACAGGAATCTCTAGGTTAAACGCTGCTTTACATTTCCCATTTTTTTTCCTCTTTAAGAGGCAGTGGTTTTCCCTGCAGAAACAGTAAATTGTCATTCCAAAGGTCTGGGTTAAAAGGTGGTGATAAAGAAAAAGGAAACATTATATGTATTTTTTATTTTCCATTTTGCATTCTAAATAACGTCTGCACTGGAAAGGCAAATGTTCTGTAACTATAGGGCATTAATTGATGCCAAAATGGAAGCACACCCATAAGTGAGATTGTCTTGGTTATTCTTTCTTTAATTATAAGCAATTTTCCCTTTTGAGGAGGATATATAGGAACTGTTGCTGTTGTTTAGTCTCGTATTTATATTGTCACCCTTTAGTTGGAGGGTATTGACTGGCATTACTGAGTAGAAAACACCTATCAGGGTATTCCACCACTTTGATTTTTTTTTTTTGCTAGTTTGTACTTTTAATGCTGAAAGCAAAGTCACTGCAGCATATACTGTTTGAAAGACCTGATATCCTTATTCTTACTGGTACTTTATTTCCCAAATAACTGCACTGAAATCAATGGGGCTCATAAGTACACTGCTTCCCCTCGTGACAGCCTAGTTGCCCGTAATTTGAAATGATGCAATGAAGTAAAAGGGTCCTGGAAAATTGCTACTCAAGCACAGAGCTTCTTCTGAGAAAAGCTATTCTTAGAAGAGGTCTGTTGTGTTTTCCAGCCCAAACCTCAATTTTTCAGTAGGGTGTTGTGTCAGCTGGCTACGTTGGCTGCAACGTTCATGTAAAATAAAACTCGGAATAGTGAAAGAAAAGAGAACAAAGCAAAAATACTCTCGCAAAAGCCCTTTCCTACTTTTTTTTTAATGACTGTTGGAGCTTTATGGATGATGTAGGGACAGAGGATGAGTCTTACTATGCCTTAACATGTTTTGTTGCTGTGTGTGAGAATACATTAGGAATATACATTCAAACATACATATTGCTTCTACGCAGAATCATGCCAACCAGCAATATCTTATTGCCTAAAGAGGTACGTGCAATGTAAGGATGCAGCCCTGCAGTAAGGGTTGGACAACCTGTGCCAAGCCCAGAAGTTCTGCCGTTATCCATCTTTCTCTTCAGCAAGACATTGCCCGTTCCCAACAGGCAGAAAATACTGCACAACTTTTCCTTTATGAGTGAGTTTCCACACATGAATTTGTTCCCATTGCTACAGTAATTCCAGAGCGTAGCTTAGTGAACCTTTTTATGGGATGAAGAATTACCTAGTTGACCGCTTACAGGATTGAACACAGAGATGAAAATGTATTATAATGAAAACTAATTCAGAACAACTTGGAAGTATCTGCCCATTTCAGGAGTCTAATTCCATTGCGATCGACCAGAAGGCATTGTCTTGTTTTGTTTGGGTATTTTTCTCTTTTTAAATAGAATAACATACCATTTTTTTTTTTCTGTGCTTTCAAATTAGATCTGGTTTTTTCAGTGTTAAACTAATTTGTCAAACTGATTGATCCTTATTTTGGTAATTATTTACTTTGTAGTGCTTCCATCACATAGTTTGGGTTTGTTTTTTTTTTTTCTTTGCTGCCTTGCTCTTCTCTTTATTTTGACATCATGGTAATACTATTGAAAGCATTAAACAGAGGAGATATCTATCAAATATGTTTCAAAATCAGATATGAAATTTAGGCATAACCCTTTCAAATATTGCGTCATGCCAGATTAAAAAAAGCTTTATTCAGCTTCCTAAAGATATTGTGATGGATGAGCGTCCTGTATCACTTGAGCATTTTTGCGTGTATAATCTATCATGTTCCTACTCTGCAACCTGGAGAGTTGTCTTTCCTTCTGAAAATAAGCCTCTCCACCCTACTGCCAGTAAGCAGCACCCACTCACACCATAGTGACTGTTCAGTGACTGTAGCAGTGGAATAAGGAGCTTTATGTTAGTTAGAAGATAAAAAAAAAAAAAATGCGGCAAGGTTCTTTTTGCCACGTTGCTTAGACTGTGGGGTTTACTTTTATAGTTCACAATTTAATATCCAGTAAAACTGGGAAAATGTTTGATCATTAGCGTCAGTGACAAGCACATCCATTATCTTTTTATGAAACCTTAAAGGTGCTGTCAGGAGATGGCATTTCATTCCAGCTTCGCTGTACCACCACAGGGTCTCTGGTGAGCCTTTTTTCTGTTATCCACTTCCTAACATGTTTGAATAAAAATGATAAATGAACAGAAGATTATATATTATTGCCTAATTAAAAGTGCATTACCTAGAAAGTAAAGATGGGAAATTAATAGCAAAACACATCAAAATGTGCAGTCAAAAATCATTTATTTAAGTTTTCCGAATTGGAAGAACATGCAGAGAATGTTAATTCATAAATACTTTTAGGGACCCTTGGCAGCTACATAACAAGTCTCCTTTAGGTAGACGAAAATTGAGTTGCTTATAAATGAAATTTTAACATTTTGGGATTATGCAGTAGGGAAAGTGTCCAGAAGGCCTTATCTGATCCCACCTTAGCCTTGGGCATCACTCTTTCTTGGTATGAAGCACTCCAAATGAATTTGATGCTAGATAAATAGAAGAAGTTAAGATAGAAAGCGTACTGCAGTTATCTATTCCCTCTGGTGGTGTACTTCACAAGGTCTGATTTACACATACTTAGAATTCTAAAAATGTATTAGACAATTCTTATTTAATATAGTAGGTAACCTCAGGTCAGCCCAGTTTGCAAGAGGCCTGAGCACAGCTCATCTGGATTTACAGTGTCCTAATTTCAGAGGTCCATTAATAGAATTAGCATTCAGCTCTCAAACCTGCTGTAATTAATGACATTTTAGGGGCTTTTTTTTTTTTTTTTTTTGTGAGCTCTCACCAGCCAAAGGGAGTCATGCATGCAGCGATGCAGGGAAAGGAAGATTGCCATGCTTGAATCTGTAGCATCCAAATGACAAAAAGGACTTGTGGTAAACAATAGGTTATTGCCTAGAGATGTTTAAAGGGTCAACTGCAGTGCACAGCAGGCGAGATATTTAGGAAATGGGAACCCTGAATATATAGTGCACTTTTAAAATGAACCATTTCTTTTCTATTTGTGCTTTTTCTAGCACAGCAAATTGACATTATCCATCTGCTTGGATAGATGGCTACACACCCGCTTCTCTATTTTTTTTTAGGGCACAAAGACATCATTCTGTTTGCCATTGAGTAGGTTTCTATCTTGGTACAGGTACATTTTGAATAGCAGGTTTATTCTAACACTTGTCACTAGACTTCTTTTTTGGTAAACGGAAAAATAACAAATAACAAACTTTAAAACGATTCAATTTGGCATAAGAGCAGTTTGTGTCATTCCTGTCAAGAGAAATTACTTTTTGGTAAGATAAATTCCCTTGATCAATATTTAATCATATAATAAAAATATTCCAGTTTTTCCAAATAGCAGATTTATCTTTGAGAACGTAATAAACTTCAACTTGATAATATTTGCAAAATAGGAAAGAAAGTGTTCACTGAAGACAAATCATAGACATCTTGCTGCCTCAGAAAAAAAAAAAAATCAAAATCTTTGACCCTATTATCTTATTATTATTTGTAATTTGTACGATCTAGCCCTGTGTAGCTACCTTCACTTTCCTCTATGCAATACCTGACCAAGTTACTTTTACACCATCACTGATCCCTGTGCAAAACCTCTAATCTACAATATTATGCATTTCAGGTATACAAAATAACTTGTATTATACGCTATATGCTGTCCTAAGCCTTTGGTTGTCTTGTGATGGGAGACCTGTCAGGAAGCCAGATTCGGCCTCGTCCTTAGAAGCAAATTGCTTCTAAACAGAATTTAGGCTGCTCTGCATTTGCCAGGATGCCAAACTTCCCAGGAAAGGATCTGTCTGACTGCGAGCCAAGAGGTGGGGATAAATTAGGATTTTTATGCAATCTGTATCGCACCGCAGAGCGTTCCAACGCCAAAATAATCCTTTGAGTTCCCAACATTCTGATTTTTCAACTAAGGCAGGGAGACATTAAGGAATACACTACAGCTCAGCATCCAGGTTAGGTCTGTGCCCGGTCCTGGTGGGCTGGGCACTCTTCCCTCTGGAATTCAGCAGCGCTGTAATGCGTGTCCAGGAAAAAGGCAAACGAAGATTCTTTTGAGGCTTTCCGACAGAAGTAGCAGGACAAGTAGATAGCAGACTTCTGCATTCCCAATGCACTGCATTTAATTACATGTATTAAAATAGTCCCAAGTTTTCTGAAGCTTAAATGAAGCACTTCTGTATACTGTGGGGCTTTGGAAGCAATAGATAACTCGACAGGGATTTCCATTGCAAATGTTGCTCTCGTTTTTCACACATTTCAAATGCATAAAACTGCTCAAGTTTTATGTTTTTTCCCGTGCAAATTAGTTTACATATATAGGTACTAACTCAAATACTGTTCTTCTACCTCTTTGATGTAATACCTCATGATATTTTTTAATCAATTGAACAAGATCTGTATTTTAAGGTTGTAACAGCACTTTTTAATGCTGTTCAAGAGAGTAATGCGAACAATAGATCTAGAGGACCAAAAGTCTCTTGGCAGCAGTACTGGCAGGAGAGGGTTCTAAATTTTTTCTTCTATTTAATGGGTGATCCATGTGTAAATGCCTGCCTCAGCCAACGTAGAAAATTCCACAGTAAAATGTAGCAATTTGCATTACTTTCCAACGGAGAATATATAGACTGCACTGTTTGACATACTGATTTCTTACATCCCACGATGTACTGGCAAATAAATATTATTTGGGTGAAAACGGAATTTGAATACATTATTACATGAAAAACTGCTAGATGAAGGCCAGAGGAAATGATGTATTTTGGTTAACATCCTTTATTAAGCAAAGTATGAAAATTGCCTTCAGGCACATATTAAATTATAGATACCAACATATTTGTAGAAGTATTTTGAGTATCTCTTGTGTTGTATATGTTGCAAAAAAGAAAGATTACTTATGTATCTTAATTAAGTATTTGAAATATCCTCTCCATGTTTCAGGGGGTTTATTGTTGCTCAAAATGAAAAGCAAGACAGAAATAAAACTTACTGAGGTTTTTCATTATTCTGCAGTAATTTTTCACTCTTTTTGTGTCAAGATTGTGATGAAATAGAATCGCAAAGGGGTGAGCAGACTTTCTCTGAGAGACTCACTACACGTTCAGAAGTTCTACTACTTTCAGTAATTATATTTGTTGTATTTTTCTGTCAGCTCTTGAATGTTTGATTTTTCTCAAATCTGACATTCATTATAATTTGGTCACCTTCTTAACACTTCCCACCAGGATTTCAGTTGAGGGATCTTACTTTGCTGTAGGTATGCTGAAAAAAATCTTTACTTTTTTATTTATTGTAATTGATAATGAAGTGTTCAGCACAGAAGCACAAAATATAAAGAGAGAAGGGGCATAGAGCCATATAGCTCCAAATCCCTTTCAAAAAGAAAAGGCAAATGTATCCCTGTTTTCCTTACTTAGGTCTTAATACCTTATGAATGTGGTAAGCACATGTTTGTATCATCTCACCAATTTCAACAGGTTTTTTTTTTTCTATTGAATCATAGAATCACAGAATGCTTTGGGTGGGAAGGGACCCCTAGAGGTCACCCAGCCCAACCCCCCTGCAGGAGCAGGGACACTTTGAACCACATCAGGTTGCTCACAGCCCCGTCCAACCTGGCCTGGAATGGTCCCAGGGATGGGGCCTCCACCCCCTCTCGGGGCAACCCCTGCCAGGGTTTCACCACCCTCACTGGAAAGCATTTCTTCCTTAGATCCTGTCTAAACCTCCCCTGTTTCAGTTTAAAGCCATCCCCCCTTGTCCTGTCCCAGCTGGCCCTACTAAAAAGCTTGTCCCCCCCCTTTCCTCTGGGCCCCCTTTAAGCCCTGACCGGCTGCACTCAGCTCTGCCCGCAGCCTCCTCTTCTCCAGGCTGAACATGCCCAACATACGGGTAAATTAATTTCTTCCAAAAAACCCTTTGTTTCCATCTCTCCTCATTGATATAATTTATTGCAGCGTTAGTTGATTTGCTTCTATGGCTAAAATTTTCTTTTTAACTTCAGCAAACTACTCTAGCTCAACCAAAAATGGTTTTGCGTTTCCTCTGCAAGGCTTTATTAAAGCCCTGAGACGCAATAGGGTGTGCTTTACCCAGCCATTAATGCACGCCCCGTGTGTGCTGTGAGGCACGAGGCCAAAGGCCATGTGCTTTCAGCTACCCATGAACCGTATTAATGACCCTGTAAAATACACTCCTGAGCATCCTAATGTTATTATAATTACTCACTTTATTATTACATGCCTCTTGAAAAAAATTCTCTAAATATTTTCCTTTCGCTTTTACATAGTCCTTAACTAGGAAGACTAATTTATGGTAGACTGGAAGGGAAATGTTCACAAAAAAAGGAGTATTAACTCTCTTTTCGCCATTTCTTTCTGATCATTTAGTATTTTCTCTTTTAATGTGGGCTTGCACATCCTGTGTGTTCAAAGCTTAGGAACCATTTCATTTTTAAGCTTCCCCTCTCGTCGTAATTAATAGCTCTTTGGATGCACGTTGCTTGGGTTTTCTTTATCATTAGGTTCTTGAATTTATATGAAAAACATAACTTAAAATGGGAACGTACTCACAATTTCATGTATTTTCTTTCTAATACAAAAGAATTCACTTGGCATCTACCTTGCTAATATAGATCTTTTCTAGTGTGGGTTTTCCTCCAGCTGACGATGTGCTTTAAAAGATGTTATTGATAAATAACAAGATACTACCTGCATCTTCCAGCCACCACAAAATTCAGCATCCACAGTAGTGTCCGAATTCCATCTTTGCAGTTGTCTCTAAGCTAAATGGTATGGAAGTGATGATCACAATTTGAAATTTAAGGTTGCATTCTTAGATAGCTTTAAAATGATGCATACGTTTCCTTTTCTTTCCCTCTATGAGCACATAATGTTGTTTTTTCATCCTTTGAAAGTTCTATATAATTTTTAGCTGGTTTCTTTTTATAAATATTTCATAGGTAGTGTTTTGATCTCTGGTTCAAATTCAGTCATGGCAGCAGATGTTTTTGTTGATAAGGTTCTTTTGAAAGCACTGTGTGCAAACAAATTTACAAATGGGTATATTCAGTAGGTGTAGTGGAACTGATAATTTTGAAAAAGTATTATCTAGAATAAATGCTAAGTTTTAACCTTCTTTTCTTCAGACATATAAAATATGAAAAAAAAAGAATTGCTTGGATATAGCATATCAAAGGTGCAGCTGAGGGTCAGAAAGCGTCTGGATAATCTTAAGAACACGGAAAAAAAGCCCTCCTCTTGCAGACAATGTTGTCTGGTAACCACCTCCAGTTCCAGATTGCCATAGAGCAGGCCCTCTTGCAAAATGGTTGCAAGAAGCTGTCATTAGGAATAATCAGCTTTGCTAGAACCTTATCTGGTTTTGCTAGGACCAACCACAAATAGGAAATATTATGTGTTTTGTACCGGACAATCAGTGATGACAATATAGAATCATAGAATCGTTGAGGTTGGAAAAGCCCTTGAAGCTTCTCAAGCCCAACCGTTCCCCTACCCCTGCCATCCCACCACTAAACCCTGGCCCTCAGCACCTCGTCTGCCCAGCTTTTAAATGCCCCCAGGGATGGGGACTCAACCCAACATCTTGCATCTGTTGGAGAACCACTTGGTGCGGTGCCTCTGAAAGAGGTGGAGGTTCTGTTTCTGCTGCCTAGAGCACCAAAGAAAACTGGATCTGTGTATTTGTTTTTCTCTGTTATTCCCGTTCTTGTGAGCACCTTTGTGGCTCACCACTGTTGAAGTCTTCGCAATGTTCCAGAATGACTCGGGACAAATTTTCAATACGGCGCTAGTAGTATGGGGGCCTTTCCCTGCTTTTATATGATTCTCTTACAACACTCCAAATATAATAATTTTGGAAAATGAACCCAAGTAGGTTTATTTCCCATTAATGGTTGAATGCTGGCATTTGGGTGATGGAAATAGATAAACGAAGTTCCTTTGTCTGACAATACAGAGGAGAGCTTTTGTCATGAGACTGCACTTTTCATTTACACAAGTGCTTTGTCAGTCTTTTGTTGCTAAAACTTTTGAGTCCTTTAAAAGCTTTTTCCATCACATTCTCAGTGGTTCCTCAGTGTATTCTCCCTGGAGATCTGCACGAGTTAGGTGAAGATAATCAATCTCACTCTGAAAGAACCAAAATTACTTCTGACGATCAATGTGCGCTAATAGTTACTTGTTGTTAATGTCATCCCGCAAAGTTGCAGAACCCAGCATAAAACATATTCAGAACAAGGTTCTTAAATTCTCACTGCCAAGTAAGCAATATGCAGGAAGCCAAAAGAAATGAAAACAAGCATATGAAGGGGTTTGGTTTCCACTAGCTTCAGTTTAAGTTGGTATAGAATGAGAGAGACTTTTCCAAAAAAAAGAGCCAGACTCTGCTTAGTGGTATCAAGCAAAAGGACGAGCAGCAATGGGAACCAGTTATTTCCAGTAAGAAAACCCTTGTTTTTATTCTGAGGGTGGTCAAATGCTGGCACAGGTTGCCCAGAGAGGTGGTGGAGTCTCCAGTGCATGGAGATATTCAAACCCCACCAGCATATGGTCCAGAGTTGTCCCTGTCAACAGTCCCAGCTGACCCTGGTTTAAGCAGGGGAGGCGGTGGACTAAGTCTCCAGAGGTCCCTGCTGCCTTGAGGCTGTGATTCTGTGATCTTAAGGCATAGCAGTGGGATACCAAGTACTACGAGGGGGCAGATGAATTGTTCTCTCGATGTCTACCTGGTCTTTTATCTCACGATTATCTTTGTAAACCTTGTCTCTGCGTAGTCTGGACTCTCATGAAAATTAATTAGCCCATTATAGTTGTCTTAGGCAAAAAATATGCTTTTCTGCAAAGCAATAAACACGCTACTACCTTTTTTGACATGAGTAGATACATCATCTACTTTCACTTGCTTTGGTTTCCGACTGCGGCTCCCAAGCTGCAGACAGGATTACTTATTCTGCCATCCCAGCGGAGTAAGCCAGCTCTGTTTTGACAGTCCGGCAGCGAGAGCTAAGGATCTGTCTCCTGCAAACTTTGTAGTGGCTTACGTCCGACGCAGAGATGCCGAGCCTTTCTCACACTTAAGCTAAGCCTTTCAAGCCTCTTTTGGTAAACCTTGGACTTATCCTAGAAATTAACTGTTGGGGTGTGGGGGGGAAGAATCGCACGGTCACAGGTGAGGTCAAGGGAAGCCATATGCTTAGCTTTTTCAGTTGGCATTTGAGTTTTTTGGAGAGGAGCTCCTGATTTTGAGGAGTCCTGAAGACTGCCTGGAGGTTCTAAGTGAATGGAAGACTGCTTTTGCTCTCCCTTCTTTGCCTGTTTTTCCTCTTAGGAAAGATTCCAATGTGTGCCGTACCTATACCCATGAAATGCTGGCTTGTTTTAGTTTGATGTCAATTATTTAGGTTCAGCCTACCAACCACCGACCTCTATGGCATCCTGGTTTTTTCCCCTTTGTTTTCATTATGCCAGGATGTTTCCTCTGAGCTGTCACTCATCTCGCTGTTCCTTTTCCACGCAATTTGGCAATTCCTGAGCACATATTTTTTTCACATCTCTTGACACATATTGAAAAATCACATGTTGATGAAGACCAATTTCTTAACTAAAAACTGCCTACGCTATGGGTGAATACATCGCTCAGGGTACATTAGCGAAAGTCTGAAACCTTACTTTTTGGAAGCTGATCATACACTAAAAGCAGCAAAAGGAAAAAAATTAAATTGCCAATTACAGCTAATAGCTTTCTGCCATTGACATGTATAAAGCAGATTGAAGGTACTTTTAATAGCAGCTTCTCAGTAAATGCAAGTAGTGAAATGCCTTGGAATGAGGCAGCTGCACAAAGCAGGTTAAATGTCCCGTGCTTAACAACTTGCAGAATCGAGAAGGCTGTTTTAAAGACATCTTTGGGGATTTCTCGGTAAGAATACAACTGATAAATGGTTTTGTTTGTTTTCCCTTGAGAGTGTTTACATATATCCAGTATTATTTGCTGCATTTCCTTAAAAAAAAAATAAATCATCCTAAAATAATGTTAGCTTTAAAAGAATATGAAAAAGAGAAACCAACGCTGATGAGGAACCTCATTATTTAATTAAGTGTTTTTGTTAATACTAGCTCTTTAACATAAATATCACTAAAGTGAATCAAAGAATGGAAGTACTTTTTTTTCTCAAAGCAGAAAATGTATTTTGTATATTGTCCCGCCTATTTCAGAAGGAATATCATAGTGGTTTTAATGATGAAAAATGTCAAGAAAAGCAAAGAACTCGTTAATACTCTGAGAAGTCAAGAAATAAAGAGCACTCACCAGGACAGGGCTTTCTGAACGTTTTTTTTTTTATATTTGTATTTTTCAGTGCTGTGTAGAGCACATTAAGTACAGATGAAAGGTTAAGAGAGTAATAAACAAAGGCTGGAATGTGATTTTGATGGGCAAGCCGCACTTTGATCTTCAGGCTATAAAACACTGCTACCTGGGTCAGCACTAGCACTTAGCAGGACAAACAATCAGTTTGCTGCAGCATAAAATTCACAATTCCTTATTTTATGCCATGCTAGCAAATGTTCCCGTGGCACACGGAAGGAAGGAAAGGGAGAGTGTAGGTGGTTTAGCAATTTGTGTAATTTAAAGCAACTTTAAACACGTGTTTATTAAATATTTTCTTTTAAGTACTGTGATCGTTAACACATAGCACTATAGAAACGGATTTATATCAAATACTGAGCAACACTGATGATCTTGAAAATACTAATGCTACATGAAATTACTTAACCTACAATTTAATTTCTGGTTTTATGTGATACCTTAAAAAAATTTCTTAAAAAGTCAATGCTTCTTTTAATTCCATTAGACAAAATTACATTTCCTACTACACCAAACTGTTCTCCTGCATTATAATTGCCATTTTCTCTTACTCATTCATCCCTTTGGGAAGATGGCTGCTTCTTTTTAAGTTTCTTAGTTTCACCTGTACTTCCCAAACACAATTAACCGTGCTCTCGGCTCCGAAGCTGTGCCATTTGCACGTTGCTCCTTGCTGAGGACAACCACTCATCCAGTGCTCTTCACCATACGGCGCGTTGTCACATTCTGGATGATGTGGATAACCTCGACGTCCTTCTCTAATAACACCCGAGTAAAAGCTTTTAAAGATTTCTTTACACACAATTTTTCTCTCGCTTACAGCGGCACGGCTCCGAAGAGATGTCGGTGACAGTACCATAGTTATGCGTCAGTCTGAAGCAAGGGGACCATTTGAGGTAGAAAGGGAGACTCTCTCAAGAGCATGATAAACAGAAAGAGCACAGTAGAAAATCTAGACCCTTGAAAAAAACCTGAGTTTGATGCTTCCTTTCTCTCGGTACACCTGGCCTTTGGTGTTAAAATAGTTTTTGTGATTTTGTAACTGCTCGTTATTTCTGTTGTTCCTGATTAACTATAAATATGGGTAGTTCTACTGGTTGCAGTTAGGTTGCTCACATGTATAAAATTAACATATAATAGATGTTTATAGAATCTGAGTCTTAGAGAATACAGTGAAGAAAAGAGTAAAAGTTTGCTCTTAAGGAAACTGGAAAATAAGTATTTTTCCCCCCTTTGAATCTCAGTGTAGAAATAGTGTGATTTCAACTTGACTGTATTTCTTTTATGTATCAATTGTAAAATAAATATCACTAAATCTAAAGACAGGAAAATTAATTTCCTATTCCTGCTTATCTTAATAAAGCCTTTGTAGTATTTTACTGGCTCACAATAGTAAGAATGCTCTGTCTCTAAAGAAACAAAACCTGCTCATTGAAAACAATTTTCTTCAGTTAAAACTACGCCTATACTGACTTTTTAACGTACAAGATAGTTGCGAGATTGCCAGATACTACGCACAAATGCGTAGATTCCTTTTAAAAGTGTGACCACATCTTTTAATTATGGCCTTGATTCTAGCAAATTTCAGGCAATAAAAAACTCATTAATTTTAATTGTGTTGGATGAAGCCCTATATTTACAATGTGATGCAATTGTCCACGGCATTCATGACATCTGGCAATATAATTCTCAATCACAAGGAAAGCACTAGATTATATTTATTGTTGCAGGATTAGCCATCAGACAATGCCCAGTCAAGAACAAAAAGCTATTCAGAGGATTCCGTCATCAACAATTAGGAAGTTAAGTCAGAATATGTATTTATTTATATTTATTTAAATGTTATCTTGCTCCTGCCATGATGATATCCACCTGAAGTTGATACAAGCTGTCCTTACTGACAGAACAACTCCGTTTCAATCTGTTAGAGGTTGAAGGATATGCGTATTTATTCCGTAAGTTTTTCTCCAGAGACTGCCACTGCTGAAAATTTGGCTAGCAGGGAAGAAATGACGCACCATAAGTTTGAGCTGGCACGTTGTATCACAACGTTGTGATGTGCCGTTTTGGCTCGTTGTCTTCCGAAAAAAAGATTTTGAGTGCCCTTTACGATTGTTTCGCAGCAGAAAAGACAATACTGGAAATACCCAGATTGTTAAAACCACCCTGGATTATGCAAATGCCACTGCATATTATTTATCTGTTTGTTAATTATACCTGAGCAATTCATTAATGACTTTCTCTTTGGTTCGTTACAGTGAGATAGACGGGGCTTATGACTCTCAGACTTCCAAGGCTCTAGCTATGTCCAGTCCAAATATTTAGTTTCTGGGATGCAACAGGCAGATTAATCATAGAATCATAGAATGTTTTGGGTTGGAAGGGACCCCTAGAGGTCATCGAGGCCAACCCCCCTGCAGTCAGCAGGGACACTGCTAACTAGATCAGGTTGCTCAGAGCCCCATCCAACCTGGCCTTGAACATTTCCAGGGATGGGGCCTCCACTACCTCTCTGGGCAACCTGTTCCAGTGTTTCACTTCCATCTTCATCGCATTCCTTTCGTTTCTCAGCCAGGGAACGTTGGCCTCGCTGCCCGCCCGCGTGTACGCCGTGGAGTGGAAACCATGAGGGGAAAGATTATTGCTCGCTGCTTTCTTGTTCTCCACCCCATGGCGGATAGGAATGGCGGTTCCTTGCCCTCCATCCTCCCGCTTATCCCTGGCACTTTGCACCGGCGAGTGCCTCAGCGGCTCCGTTCCAGGGCTGCTGGTCCGGGAGCTGGAGCGACACACGGGGAAGTGAATAAAGGACCCGCGTGGATCTGAACACGAGTGCACCGGGTCCTTGCATTTGGAGAAGGGAAAGAATAGAAGCGAAACCCCAAAATTGGCATGAGAATTCATTTGTTTTGCAGGAAGTTGTGTTTAATCTCTTGTCCTTCACATAAAAAAACAAAAAGCTTCATTTTGATTGAAATAAATCTTAATTTCCAGTGAAACTAAATCAATTATCAGAGCTAGTCGCATCTCCCCCCCCAACAACTCATCTAAATCTTTAAAAACTGAATATTAGCTCTTTAAAAAACCAACAGTGTTGATAGCTGTTATTTAAGCAATTTAACCTGTTGCCCACTGTGCTGTAAGTTTTTATGGGACAAACTTTGTTTGCCGCTTCTTTCTGGCAAATGTTTTCAGACTCTAAAATTGTATATGATTTGCATTAAGCGATAATGGAAAAAGCAAATATGTAATTGAATAGTTTTTCCAGGGAGTCCTGTTGCTGCACAGCTCTTGATATTATTTTCAGAAACTGCCTATGCCAATATTTCTATTTTTATTTTAGAGAATAATTAAATCGCAACGCCTAAGGCTGTCTGAAATTGTATCAGTCAAGTAAGTCGCCAAAGTTAAATGTGTCATTGCATGAGGGACGGCACCGAGAAAATAGAACAGTAATATTGGAATTACTCTTCTAATTAGCTGAGATTCATCGGTGTTTCTGGTTGTTGAGATACATGGATTCTAGAGCTTAACAGAGGGGAAAACAGAAGGAGATGAACGTACTGGGGGTGTGTACACGTCATGCCGCACGGCATCCGTGGTTGGAGATCGCTGTTTTTAGTTTGAAAGTATAGTGTTTCCTTCAATACCTCTTTCTCCCTCTCATCGCAAAGAGTTTTTTTTTTTTTAGCTCTCCTTTTTGATCACTCAAGCATCTCAAAAGAAAGGTTCTTCCACCCCCATCACCATTAGTTCAGTAAATCTAGGTGTCATCTGCCTAACAGCGTAATGAGCGGTAATAGCTCATAATGACCATAATGAGCACTAACAGCTGAACATGTCAAATATACTGGAAAAAAGAATCGTTCCCTATGGGACTCCAGCCTCCTCAAAGTGGAGGCACAAAGTGCTGCTGTAGGGAGCAGTGAACTCCTGAACTGCAGTGCAACCACAGCTTGTTCCAAAAAGTCTTTTATAGAGGAAGACAGCTTATAAATGACATTTTTTTTGACATTATATTCATTATAAAGTGCAATTTCTCAGAGGATTTTGAAACAAAACAGGTATTTAAGTTTCCAATCAAGCCTGAAGGGCAAGTTCTTTTTATCAGGGCAAAACCACAATGCAAATCTAACCCTGGCCGCAGGGCAGCACGCTGATGTGGCTTCTCATGGAGGTGGAAAGGGATTTTCTGAGAATGTTTGAGGCTTTTAAGGTAGGATGTGACCTGATCCGTTGCTGTTTTACCCTGTGTCCGCAGCACGAGCAGGTCTTGGGGGTAACTGCAACCAGATGAGGCCGCCTGCCGCTCCCACTACAGGGTTTGCATCTGCAGATGTCCCACATTGATTGACCTGATTTACCTTACGCAAAAGTTTGTTGATTTTGCAATTCTCATATTTCAAGCCCTTGGGAATATCCTGACATTTTGTAATTTTTTTTTGGCTTGATTTTACTGATGCATCACAGGAAAAGGCCTAGATTTACCTGGAAAATTAAACTGTTACAGATGTCATCGTGTTTCCCTGATGCTGGATGGTGCTCCACGCAAGGAATAGTAGCAATAACCTTATTTTCTTATAACATGGACGTTTACACCTCTATAAAAATTCTGCTATGTTTTGATCCATTCTATACTAATTTTTCTTTTTGTTTTACTGCTTGTATTGCTTTCTGACTTACTCCTCACCAGTCGTTTTCCTGCTGAAATGTTTTAACTCCACCAGTCTTGCAGCAGAGTTTGAAATCAATCCATACCTACCTTGTATGCCACTACCCAAGGCGATGTCTTGGAAAAATAAGGTCAGGCTTTTTTTAGTATTTTCTGAGAAGCCACGCTTTCTCTCAGGTCACATGGGAAAATAATGACAGGCACGGCTTCCAAAGAGGAAAACATAATTGTTCATATCTGTCTGCAAACTGATCAGCTATGTGATTTTCCTTTATGTATGAGACTTTACGTAGGAGACCACGAAACTAAACCGCATGGCCTGGTTTTCAATCCTACGGCGAACAGAGTCAGCAAAATTGTAGGAAAAAATGAGACGCGTTATCAAGTGGTTTCTCAAGCAGATTTTGGGCATCGAAGATGTTACTGAAGTAATGCTCTTGCCTAAAATTGATGCAATTTTCTTTAGCTCAAGCCAACAGCTGAAGTATTCATCGAGTTTTTAAGTACGCGAAGATTTCTCTCAGTAAGTGGTCCAGTTTGCTTCACCTCAATTAATTGCATTCATGTGGATATGTTTGCCACATCAGGGCCTGAGAGTTTAAGAGTATCAGCGTCTCTCAAACAACAAGGGAATGTAAAAAAATAAAAAATGTTACTTTACTAATCAGTAAGAATAGCGATCCCAAATGTTATAGTCTTCTAAAGAGCAATGTTTCTGGGGCCTGATGGTGAATACCGTCAAGCTTTTGGCTGCACCAGCTAAATACAACCCACGCGTAGCAACAGACCGCACTGATTTTGGGGGTTGGACTAGATGACCTCTAGTGGTCCCCTCCAACCCAAAACATTCTATGATTCTATGATTTTGGCAAACATCTTCCATGCAACCTCTGTAGGCGGAGACTTTTTCCAGGCATACCGGTCTGTATTGTTTCTGCAATGGGAAAAAAAGAGGCCAATTTCATAACAATTTGGTTTGGATGGTACGTAAAAGAAGAAGTCGGACACATCCCTAAATGCTAATGACTGTCTGTAATCACTGCATGTGCAATGTTCTTCTCCTTAATTAGTTCAGTCACAGCAGCAGTCTTATGAGGAAGACTGCGGCTCCTCTGTGCCAGTTGGACTCGATGATCTTAAAGGTCTTTTCCAACCAAGGTGATTCTATGACTGCAGAAGAGGTGTGGCTGTACTTGCATATATGTGTTTATATATTACTGTACGTGCTACTGTTATTATGCAGCAACACTTGGTCTATACTTTCACTATCACATCACTTTGTGAAACGCATTTAATCTTCATGATTTCCTCATAATAGATATACGACACTGCTAACCCAGGTGAGATATGAGAAAAGAGACCTTCCAAATGCCCAGCCCCAGGGCCATGAGCAGCAAAGACAGCAATCCCACCTAATGACCTAACCATCCAAAAACACTGGCACCAAAGAGCCGTCTGACAGCCTGGTCGGCGTTTCACCAGTTCAGGTATCTCACATGCTGCTTTTGGAAATCCCTCAGCCCATGAGAAAATGAAACATCATTTTCAGAAAATGGGGAATCTTTAAGAAAAATAATTTTAGTCTTTCGGACAGACAGAGAGGGATGCCTTTTAGAATTGTATTTAATTTATAATTAAACTTACTATTTTTTAAAGAAGTATAGGTCCTTCCAGAATATAAATAAGGTACTTTAAGTGAAATAATCTATAATTAGAGGATCCAAATGTTTGGTATGACATTTATCTTTTTTTTTCTTTTTTTTTCCCCCTTCCACTTCACAGATAACCATCTGCTTTAGAGCGGTTTTTCACACACTCTTGATTCTGACCAGGAAAGGATTTCTTTTAATAGTGTCCTATTTCTGAAACGTATATAGACTAGGAATGTGTAAAAGTGAAAAGGGTTTTAAGGGATTAGTAAAAATGAAGTGGATTCCGACCTGAAATTAAGTTTTACTTTGTGCCTATAAATGATTACTTGAGATGTATGGAAATTACATTCGAGCAAAAAAATCTATCCCACAGTAGGTGGCAACCAAAGTCTCCGAAATATCAATTATTTACGTGTCATTGCCAATGGACAAGTGTCAATACTTGTGTTCAGTATATAACAGTGTTCAGTACTTAAAGGGGGCCCATAGGAAAGATGGGGAAAATCTTTTTAGTAGGGCCAGCTGGGACAGGACAAGGGGTCATGCTTTTAAACTAAACCAGGGTAGGTTTAGACTGGATCTAAGGAAGAAATTCTTTGCAGTGAGGGTGGTGAAACCCTGGCAGGGGTTGCCCAGAGAGGGGGTGGAGGCCCCATCCCTGGGACCATTCCAGGCCAGGTTGGACGGGGCTGTGAGCAACCTGATGTGGTTCAAGGTGTCCCTGCTCCTGCAGGGGGGTTGGGCTGGGTGGCCTCTAGGGGTCCCTTCCAACCCAAATCAGTCCATGATTCTGTGATTCAATAGAAAAAAAACCCCAACAATCTAAATGTTTTGATTTTTGCCTAGAAGTTAGTAATATCCATCTCGGGCTCTTCTTCATCTCTAGGTCATAGTTAGAATGTATCAAACTGAAATGTGAAATACTATTTTTTCACTTTCTAACTGCTGTTGTTAAATCACAAGCAAATACAAATCATCAGTCGCTGAAGAGATCACCACAGCGAGTATTCTTTGCCTTTCCTTACTCAGAGTATGCCTACATGCTAATAGGGGTTCCTTCTGTCTTTAAAATGTATTAACCAGGAAATCTTGATAAAACAAGGGCAACTGCTTATGAGAGTTATCGAAGTTACCAAAAGGACCAGTATAAAGGAAATAAAACACTGCAGATATAATATATTTTTCTGGGAATGCACATCAGAGTTAGTGAACTTGTGAGGATGCAAGTTAAAATTCACTTATTGGCATCTTTCTTTCTTTCCAACTTTTGTCTTCATCGTGCTATTTTATGGGTTAAACATGAAAATCCTGGGATTTTAGTTTAGACAGACTATTTTCTGGTCTTTTTCTCATTTTCCACCATTGGGTCTGGCTGTTTCCCTGAGGAACTTGAGAGAAAAACCAGTCTTCCAATTATTAACTGTCCTATATGCGTGCCCTGGTGACACCAGATCTCATGACATCGCTTGGCCTAGGAGCCACTGTGAAAGATTCTTGCTGTAGCAGCTAGAAAATCCTTTCTACAGCTGTTGATTGCTTACCTGAATGGAAAACTTCCAATTCTGGGCAAGATTTTGTTTTTAAAAAGAAAATAAAATAAAAATATAACCTTAAATCCTGAATGCAGTCAGCTGCAAAGAAGGATGCTCTGTGGTCCAGGTGATATAGAAATAAAATGCAAGCAAGGATGAGTCAGTCAGGCCTTAAGAATAGATCTGAGCAGGTGCTTATTAGGACGGCAAAGGTGGGACACAATTGGCCATTTCTGTAATTATTACATAAATCATTTCACATCTTCTACCTATCTGCAACTTTTGACGTGTCTGCCTTGGTTTTGGGTACATTGGGACTGCGCACCCACTAAAAAGGTCACACTCCCGTATTATCCTTGGTCCTTCTGCAGATGCTTTTTGACTTCCCATCCTATTGTTGTTATTCTTCACCTTTTGGAGGCAAAAAAAGAAAATAGAAATTCTGTTAAAGACAGATTTTACACAAACAATTTTGTGCTGACCCTGTTCGTTGTGAGGCAAATCCCCTATTTTGTGTTTGTAAATTGTTTGTACGCACCGCGGTGATTTGGGGGGAAGGCAGCGTTGGGTCTGGGTTTTTGTTTGGCTTGTGTTGGTTTTGCCTCTGGCTTTTCTTGTGTCCCATGACAGTGCTCAGCTGGGCAGGCAAAAGGGATAACTTTTCTCCTGACTCATAAAAATGCTTGAGAAAATTACTCTTTCTTTCTTTCTTTCTTTTTTTTTTTTGCTTTTATGTTGGCACACATTATACCGAATGGCTATTTTTTTTGCCTCCAGCTTTGTTTTTGGTTTTGTTTTTCCTTCGGGGTAAATTACTAATAGACTTTGGGTTTTTTCACTTCCCTTCTTCATTTATTCCTCTTTGATGTTAGTTTTTAGTAATTTGTTTAAAAATAACATACAAAGAACAGTAGAAAGAATTTTAATGCAGCTCCCTGGTTATAATTAGGGAAAAAGTGGGACTGTATTTCCTCGTGTATGTCGTTTATAAGAGTTTGGGCAATTTGCTGGTGTACCTCTAACTGATTGCTTTTGGGAATATGAGCTTTGCACGTGTCCAAGTCAGACTCCAAACTTCTTTTTGAGTTTTTGGCTCTGTCTTTCCCCTTACCCTCTCTCTTGAAGTATGCTGTTAAGGGGCTCCGGCAGCGCATCCTTGACTGAACTGTTATTACCGCTGAAATGTAATTGTGCGTGACAGTGAGGTACCTCCTCCTGATGACTGAGCTGACGATAAAGTTTTCTGCCAACGGGCATCTGCCAATTTGTATGGTGACATTGTGAGAGATGGTCATCGGAGTCACCTGAAAAAGCCTGGCAGCTGTACAAGGGCAGAGCTTGGACTCCTTGGTGTTATTGGGAATTCCGAAAGAGGGGATTCTCCTTGAATCATGAGCTTGATGAGACAAGGGTTCCCTTTCTCAGACAACAGAGTCTTTCTTCAGGAAAAAGGCTGAGCCGCAAAGCGGCGTGTTGTATTTGGGAAAGCTGTTGTATTCCAGTAGCCTTAGCAAACGTCTAAAACTGTCAAGAAATTTCTCTCCTATTTCACACTGAGGTAGCCACATTATGTGTGTTTTAGTTTCCTCCCGGACTTGCTTTCTGAGTGAGGAAATTCATTTTTCTGAGCTGACATCTAGACGCAGTTGTCTGGATAGTTTATTTCAGAGGCTGCTGCCCAGCGGCGGCGTGGCTGCCACCACGGCAGCCGGGCTCCTCGGCCCCGTGCTTCCCTGCAGCAGCGTCTCAGCGCTGCCCTCGGACATCTCCATGCTGCTGGACCCCCCCAGGCGGATTGCGTAGGGAAGATGGCAACCCTCCCGTTACAAGTCCATCACAGCCTGCTCTTTGCAGTGTTATGTTATGAAGGTATCTACCAAAGACCTGAAAAACTCAGCTCGATGCTTAAGGTGCTCCAACCAGCTCCGCTTATTGTAGCTTCCTAGCCTGGTTCCTTATGGTATTTCTCTGGCTTTTATGAAGACCGGGCAATCCTTAGATTGCTATTGAGTGAATGAATCCGGTTCCTACTTTCCGTTGCAATTAAATGGAAATTTATTGCCTTACTTCATTGTTGTTTCTTTGAAAATCACAGTTTGGCTGCTCTAATAAGGGTATTTAATTCTCTGGTTTGCGGTATTCCAAGAGAAAGAGGAACTTGTTTTAATGGTCGCTGCTGGTCTTGGAAAGATGAGTATTGATAAGTATTTGTAGGCACCAGACTTGTAACTTTGCCCTTCTGGAAGTAAGCTGGTACAAATCCTTCACCCCCCAACTGCTTGTACATTCTCTTCTCATCTTTTGTCCAAAAAATTCAGATCTTTCTCTCTCATGTTCAGACCCATCAAGCTTCATGAGCTGATCATAAACATCAATTCTTGACCTGTAAGACCATCTGATTGCATGTTCAGCCCCATCTCCTGGTCCGATACATGTTCCCACTTCCAATTTTCATTATTTTGAGAGGTTTAGCTCTGTTTTACCTGAGGAAACTAGAAAAAAATTCTCATTGCAGGCTGGGATATTTCAGGAGAGCTGCACAGCTTTTTATCCTTGTTCTGATCAGAAAGTTTTACTGCGCTTATTGTCTCAAGTGCTACATATGTTATGAAAGGTCTGAAGGAAAAAATAGACTTTCATGCTTAGAGTTATTTAGCTAGAAAAGATCACAGAAATCAGGCTAAAATCGAAAAGGTATTATTCATTTTCTTAAAGCATATTAAGATCATGGATACCTATTTTTTTCCCATATAAATTAATACTACTCCCTCCCAAACTCTCCCCCGCAAAACCAGATTCCCAGACAATCATGGTTTGTGAATAGCTCAATCTAAGCTGCATTTCTTTGTTAAATGTGTATACTGTCCCAAAACTACATCAACAAAAAGGATGGGAATTTTCTTGGTAGATTGATACTTGCATTTTTCAGTTACCATGTCTCTGGGTATTATATAATAGCATCTATGCATAAATTTTATTAAAAATATGTGGTTTGCACTCTGAAGGAAATATGAGGTAACTAGCATTTTAGAATACAGTAAAAATGAAATATAAATTTGTGTGGAGGTGACTTGGAAACGAGGTCATGTCCTTATTTTCTATGCATATGCCTTTAATATAAAAATATGTATTACATGATCATACTAAAGTTTGATGATCCTTTGAGTAGCCAAGGCCGCCTTCCATTTTTTCCATCTTCCCATCATTAATGACCACCAAATGTAACACAATATCTCAACGAAGAGAATCTTGAATGTAATCTGCTTCTACACAAGCCATAGTATTAATGTTAAAAAAAAAAAAAAAAATTGGTATCCATCTAAAGTTCTTTTCTTAACTTCCCTCAGAAAGATTTCTAAGAATGATTCTAGCACAAGATACTCAGTATGGAGGCCGTACGCCGCTTAATATCAAACGCCAAAGGCAGAACAATCTTTGTGATGCAGGAGAAGGGAATCAGGGTTGGTTTCTTTTTGTTTCCTATCCACTTCTTGTTTAAAAAAGATGGTGACATAGCTTCTTATTCTGTAGAATAGAAAATTGCTACTTATTATATTTGTTATAAAGCTGTCATCGTTCATTAATATTTATAAAATGTTTTGAGATCTTCAGAGTGCCGTATCCTGTAAGTGAATAATCATTCACTCCAAAAAACCCAAAGGTATTAATATTAATAATTATTAATATTATTTTAAAATTTACTTTGTTACCTGAATTGGAAACGTATATACTATTTTTATCTTCATTCAAACGAAGCAAAGCAGTTAGGTTTTACCTTTGCATTCTGAAAGCTGTATAAAGCAACACCACTTGCAATTTCTCTTTTCAGAATATATCCACAAATCCAAATAGTAAAAAAAAAAATAATTTATTGTGTCTTCTGGGATCTCTATTACACCAAACAACAGTAGCCTTGGATTTAACTATTATAGTTGTCACAAAACCTGAGCCTCTGTGATACGGAGATTTGATTTGTTTTGTTCAAATACTGCCATTTAGACAGGTATTCAGTATATTCCACTTTTTCTTTCTCTTTCTCTCTGTTTATTAAAATAGGCCATGATTTTTATCCCAGGTTATCCTACTGTAAACACACAACTTTAATTTCCAAAGGCATCTTCCTCCCTGAGTCCTGTGGTAATCCCCAACCCACACGTTATTGGTTTTCATTTCCTTTTGAATGTCAATTTTAAACCTTTAAGTATTGAGCCCAAATTAATTTTTTATATGGGCTCTTTATTCATCCTACGGAGTAAATTGTCTAGAATAGGTCATTTATGTAGTGCTGGACGTTTTGCTAGAACAACAGCTTTGAAAAAAAAAAAAAAATTTCTCCCCTCTTGCTTGATTCCTACTCTCGTAGTATTTTAGAAATAGTTTAGGAAAGATTAAGAAAGACTCTGCGACAAAACTTTGGCTGGTAGTTTGGGAACAGACAAGCACGCTCTGTAAGAGATATTAATTGTTAGAGATTATGTTAACCTCATGCTTTATATTTATGGATTTGAATACACCGCTTATGAAAGGTCTTGAGTTACTAACGCTGGAGAAGGGCTCTTTACTCTAAGACTGGTTCCTGATCAAGAAATCATGGTAAAAGCTTCCATAAAGCATCCTCTCACAGGGAAGCAAACTGGATTTGAGAGATTGTGGTTAAAGGGAAAATGTAATTAAGACAAAAAACCATCAACACCCAAATTTTTGTTCTTCATCAGCTCCTGTCCTGATGGGGTATTTGCAGTACGGGCACTTAGGCGATATGAAATAGGAAAGATGACTGATGACATCGGCATAGCCAGCTGAATATCACAGACAGCGGGTCATGCATTCGTGTAGCCAGCCAGGAACTGGACAGGGCTAATGAAGAGATGTGGTAGATTTTATTCAGATTAGTATTAATAGCAAGACTGCAAAATAAAACTGTTGAAAATGAAGAAAGTTGGAACCTAGTTTAGTCTGGAGAAGAAGAGGCTGAGGGGAGACCTTATCGCCCTCTACAACTGCCTGAGAGGCGGCCGTAGCGAGGTGGGGGTCGGGCTCTTCTGCCTGGTAACGGGCGATGGGATGAGGGGGAATGGTCTGAAGTTGCGCCAGGGCAGGTTTAGGTTGGACATTGGGAAAATTTTTTTCAATGAAAGGGTTGTCAAGCACTGGAAGGGGCTGCCCAGGGAAGGGGTCGAGTCCCCATCCCTGGGGGGATTTAACAGCCGGGCAGAGGCAGTGCTGAGGGCCAGGGTTTGGGGGTGGGATGGCAGGGGTAGGGTAACGGTTGGGCTGGGGAAGCTTAAAGGGCTTTTCCAACCTCAGCGATTTTATGATTCTATGGAATATTGTATGAATGCTTAATGGCTTTAAAGCTTGCTTCCTAGACAAAATAAAAGTTTCCTCAGTGGCCTGTAGAGATCTTTTTGTGCTTTCTCCAAGCCAAAGTTTACTACAGATTTTATTTATATCAGCTTATTCCAGTAAATTCCAACTGTTCTCTCCTCACTGGAGACCTGCTGGTAATACAGTACCTTAAGAGGCGTGTGACAGGGAAACAAATCCCCAGCTAGTTGCATTTAGAAGTCGGGTACTCTAACGTTTGATCAGAGATCAGAAGATGCTCATACAAACACAGTGTCCAGCCGTGCAGGGGGTTTGAATTTGGAGATGAAAGGACCATTACTGTGGAGCCAGTTGGCTGCTGTGTCTGGGTCAGAGGAAGTTTTACTTGATTTTTTATTCATTTAATGCACTAAACTGTCTACCCAAAAAATATTTTGAACTCTCCCTATTTCTGTCCCGTGAGGCTGTGCAGCCAGTGTTGAAGGGGAACCATGGAAGTCTTGCCTCAACCCCAATTTTATTTGTTGCTGTTGTCAGTTGTGGGGTTTTTGTCCTCTGGAATTTTTATGTTTGAAACCAGCATAACTGGGGCTGTCATGATATTCTAAAATGATCACCTTAGCTCTGCCGTCGTCTGTGGACCTTGTATGTCTCACCCTAAATAAGAGAAGCTCTGATGGACGAGAGCCAAAAGGAAGAATAGATGGAGAAAATAACAGAAGGTGAGTATCATAATAACTAGTATAATCTTTAATACACTACAATTATACTAAACTGCTGATATGTATTATTTAAAACAAAAGAAATGAGAACATAAGGTATAGGGCGCTCTGATACCCTTTGTTAGAAGGATGATAGACTGCCAAATTTCATTTTTAAATAGACAAAGAACATTTGAATGTTGGTCAAGACTTCCACTATACCCCTGCCTTTAGTTGTGAATCTAGCTGGAAAAAATCGCCTTTGTCTCTCGGTTGTGGAAATGAGACACAAGCATTGGTTAATAAATTTGTTGCAGTTCATTGCTGTGACAGCTAATAGATGTACGTATCGGCAATTTGCTTAGTAGATTATCATTTACTGACACTTTTTAAAATTAGAATGTGATCTTCCATTGTCTTTAATCTATTTGCATCATGGATGACAAATTTCTTCCCTTAAGGGTAATCCCTTATTATCATAAAATAATTTTACCCAAGCTGTTACATGAAGAGAACACCCAAAACTGTAAGCGTTTAAAATCCCGGGATTTCGCTCTTTAAGAGCCACATCGTAAGCGCTGATTTATCGTAGTTCTTAGAGCAATGCTCTTTTCAACTGTAATCACATTTTGCACCAATTACAAAATGGACTCTGGAACTGTTTTGACTCTCCAGACCTCTCTTATCCTGACAGATAGGTAGGTAGCTATCATAGGAACCTCTTTCTTTTACTAGTCTGAATACTGTTACTGGGAGAGCGAGTGTAGCATGTTTCTTCCAAGCTTCAGGAAATTATTCTGGCAGTACAAGAGTTTACAACGTTCACATCACACAAGAGCGTCCTCTGATTGTGGATGGGCAGCTCGGAACAACGGAGGGAAGACCCTCGGAGATGTTGTCTTCCCATCATTTCATCAGAAGCCAACACAAGTAGGAAGACCTCAGTTATGCTACAAGTGCCTTTTTTTGCCTCAATTCACTTTGTCCTGTCGTAGTAGGGAATCATGAAACTTGAATCTGTAAGGTAGCCACGTTCAGTAACGTTTGATGAATATTCGTTTAGTACAATCCAATGAGTGCTTCTTAATTTCTCTATTTTTCTTTCCTGTGCACACAACCAGACTCAAGTTAAGGAAGCAGAAAGCCCAGTACAGAACATGAACAAGGACTGAGTGATGTACCCTCAAAAAGCCAGAAAAAAAACTAAGGGGCATTAACAACATAACTAACACATGGATTCTTCAGGCTGGTAACTTTGCTGCTCTATAAAAAGTTAAAAATGAAAACCAAAATTGTCCTAGCTAAAAACTAACAGCCCAAGAAACAGCTGCAAGCACTTGGAGACCCGGCAGTAAGAGCAGTAGGCAAGTGGTTTATGTGGAAAACCAAGCGGCATCTTCTGCTTACAGGCATCGCACGGTACAAAGGCAGAACGCCTTACCTGGACCTGCCGGAATAGCAGATGCCCATGGGGAAGTAAACAAAACGCATTTCACTGCAGGGTTCTACCATAAACAGCTCCCAAGATGAGTGGTCAGTTTTTCCTCATGTTTGTTCAGACACTATCAGTAGCTTTAAAATGGCACGGGCCAGCCTGCGTCTTACCAATGAGGGTGGTGAAACCCTGGCAGGGGTTGCCCCGAGAGGGGGTGGAGGCCCCATCCCTGGGACCATTCCAGGCCAGGTTGGACGGGGCTGTGAGCAACCTGATGTGGTTCAAGGTGTCCCTGCTCCTGCAGGGGGGTTGGGCTGGGTGGCCTCTGGGGGTCCCTTCCAACCCAAAGCGTTCTGTGATTCTATGCTTTAAGTTACAGAAAGAGATAGCCCATTTCTTCACAAAGAAAGCACTTAGAAAACAAATGGAAAAGAAGTAAGAGTCTCACTATGTTTGACTTGGATTCTAGCTTACATAGGCTCCAAGGAGCGTGCTGTAGAGTAAATTAGGGAAGATAAAATCATTTGAAGAAATGTCATCTGGTACTTCAATGTAAAAGAAAAAAAAAAAAACAATGCCACAAATTCTCTATTTCCTCCCCAGGTACCGTTTTTTATGACGTGAAACTGGGAGCCGAGCTGTCCTCAAAGGTCACAGAAAGCAAAAGAAAATATTTTGCTATTGAAAAGGGCAGTCATTTTCTTAACTTCTCCTCTACTGGCCCGATTTCTCCCCGCTTTTAGGTGAACCACCTTTGAGCACCAGCTAGTAAAAGTAGCATCTCAGGAAGGTTTTATTTGATATTAAATATTTGCCTCCTCTTTAACAACAAAGCCCTGCAAATGGTAAATAGTTTGGCAAAATAATCCCTAATTCTACATTGCACAGCTCAGAAAAATAATTCTAAAAGTGAAAAGTAGGAAATATATAAGCTTTCCTTGGCAAGCCAAAAATTAACCCCTCCTCCCCCAAGAGCTACATTGGCTGTCCTGGAGAATTTTTTTTTTTATCTAGTAATTATGGGCACATTGCAGAATCAGAGAATGTGAACAAAAGATGTGATTTGGTCTGCGCTCATTTTTCACATTCTCTTATACATATATATTTTTTTTTAACAGCAGGCTTTTCAGCTTTTAATACACATAATGATGAATTTCAACTATATAATACTTAATGCAACATATTGATGCAGCCGATGAAGCTTACTGTAGAAGTTATTTTTTTTAAATCTATAGCAACTAGACTCATTAATAGCCAAGGAGAAACAATAAGAAGTGGATGTAAGCTGATGTATTGGCCTCATCTAGCAAAATGAGCTGAGCTTTGTCAGCATCTGTAAACAAAGCAAAGCCTCGTTTTATAACTAACATTATATTTTCATTATTTTGTCTAATTTAATTATGCTAGCATTATGAAGTCGTGTAACCATTGTAACTGAATCAGTGTCAGAAATCAGCTATTGCTACAGTTAGGAGTTCAGACTGAAAAACCCGAAACATCCAAAATGAGGAGAACAGTTTAAATTCTGCCATCCAGAATTTATTGTGAACTATTAACTGGGGACCTATCTTAGAAAGAAATCTCTGTCCTCAGAATATCCATAACTGCGCTGATTGTTTTACATTAGCACTACTGTCATCATTTCTGGAATGCTACTTTTATATATATATATATATATACACACACACCTGCACAAAATTGTGAATCCCAAATTGTTAATCTTATGCACTTAAATCCTCACACTGGCCTACTGACCCGAGATTGTGCAGGATTTTCATTGTTTTGATTTAGTGAAAATCCATTTTATTAGAAAAATCTGCTTTAAAATACTGATTTCAAGTAGTCATGACTCATCCATTTAAAGCAGCTGCTTTGAAAATCACTCTAAAAATGCAATTTTAGGATTCCTATCTAGATTTGATACTGACTCGAGGTTAAGTTTGCTTTTTTTCTAGCTACCACTTTTGCAAATCATCCGTTGTATGATGTGGAGGTCATGACAGTTACTTTGTGGTTTGTTTTATCAACTTCAATAGTAATTCTTGGTCACAACCTAGGAACAGTAAATAGTTCTGTTGATGACGTATACAGAAGATAGAATCTAGTGTTTTCACTTAGAATCTGTACGGAACAAAGAATTTTAGTCGACTGCAATTGAGTTCTGCTTTTACATAGAAAATGTTCAGAATCAAAGAGCGCTTTGGGTGTCGTTACCTTTCCTTGGCCTTATTGCCGTCCCGTTAACGTGTGTCATCGTACGCTCTGAGAGGCAGGACACTGCCATGTCTACAAACGTTTTAGGCATCTTGTCCCTGTTTACACACAAATTTGGCAGAGGGTGCAACCAAAGTTGCATCTCCTGACCTCTGTGCTAGACCTGTTGTCTTTCAACAGACGTATCTTTCCACTGACACCACCAGAAAGTCATCGGGTGACTTTGAGATGCATGGTATTAAGACCGTTAAAGCTAGTTGCTTGTGAAGCTCGTTTATCTAAATCAAGGAGTTACTTTAAGCATGACAAAGGGATAGGAGGTATGGCTTGTAGTCTTTGCTTGTTTTATTTTATTCTCATCCCTGCTATTATCTTGTCTTGTAACCTTGGTTGAGTCCATTAACCTCTTTATGGCTCTGTGTCACTTCCCATGTGTTGTCCTTTTAGATTTACTCATTAAGAGCAGGCATGTATACACAGTACGTAGCACAACGGGGCCCTTAATGTTACTGCAGTAGAAATTGCAAATAATTGAAGTAACCTATCAACAGTCAATAAGCCAACACAGAGCTGCCCAATGAGCCATGCCATTTAATTTCCAATCTAGTTAATGTTTTAATTATTTTACTCCCCCTTTTTCTGCTTAGTGTTGTCACTGCGTACGTGAGAATATTCAACTTTGTTTCTGCACCAAGCCACTGACTGCTCTAGCAAGGTTTGAACGTAGGGCATAGGTGGGCTGGGACTTGATTTGAACAAGCTGACGTTGTCAGGGTAAGGAACGTTCCCGAGAGAAAGGCTTCACATTTATGACAACCAAACTATAAGCATTTATTCTTCCTGGGTTTTTGGCACCGTACCTTTCAAAGAAGTCAAAAATCACCAGGGCTCTTCTGGGTCCCCAAATGCAACGACAGATCATGTGGACATTTGGAACAGCAAATGCGATCTTTCTTACAAATGTCACTGCTCCATGATGTCCTCAGTGGTTGTCTCCATCTCCTCTAACAATCCATCAGAACACAAATTTGTTGTACTTCATATTTTTTATCAGATTTTTTGATGAAACAAAGGGTTTTTTTCCATGCTTTTCTGAATCAATACATGCATTTTAATTAAGATTGAGAATTTGCGCTTTCTTAGTCTTTTTTTTGTTTTAATTTTCCATTTTTAACCTCCTATGCTACTACTTCTTGGTATTAATATTCAAAACAGAAAGCTCTATTTTAAATTCATTACTTCTTCCATTCATTATCTTATCTCTATATGTATGTCTTTAAAAGTATAAATGAAAATCCATGAAAGAAAAGCCAAAAAGGATAAATAAAGAAATGAATTGCTGGATTTGTTTTTCTTTCTATATACCCTTTATTAGGTGGTTTATTGTTCTAACATTAACTGATAGGTTTGCTCTGCCTTTGCTTGGGTATGTGCTATTTCTTTTAAATAGTTTGCTTTTTTTATTAAACTGGTGAGGGAACTACCCATGTTGTTACAGAACTGGGTAGGGATAAGGTCCACCTTGTTCAATCCAAGAGATTTGTCCGTCTTTGCCAGTATCCTAACGTGATCTTTCTGTTGTTATTAATGCTATGTAAAGCCCACATTTATTTGCAGAGGAAGGCCCAGATATCTTGTTGGGGTCACTTAATAGACAGAGGTCCAGAGTGAGCTTTTAAAATCCAATCTTATCTCTTCCGTGGCGATTTTTATTTCTACAAAACTTTGTAAATCACTCCTTGAAATCTCCAGTGTTTATGTGCATATTTGCACCTTTCAGTGTAAATTAGTATCTCCCGAGTCAAAGCCATCTCTTGCAATGATGGATTACAGGAGCAATCTGAGAACATAGCCTCAAACGCTTTATGTGCTGTTTCTGTTTAATAGGAACAGGTTCCCTCCTGAAGCTTCCCACCCAGAAACACTTAGATAACTTGTACTGAATGAATTTAATTTAGAATGATATCACGTCCAGATTAATTGATTGGTTATGTTTGAAACTGATTATCTCTCTCAGTTCGCAGCCTGGAAGATTTTGGGGAAAAGATCTCGCAACTTTGGAATGGTTAACAGTATTTAAATTTCCAAATCCCTGGTTCTCATATCTGAGACGTTCATATTGGGACGTTCCTTGTGCAGTCCATATACCCCCAGTTAGACAGTGGCCGAGGCCGCAGAATAACTACGGAGGACTGGAGCAACGCAGTCCACTTCTGTCTTACATGAATTGCTCTTGTCACAAAATACTCTCCTATGCTGGCCTACCTCTACATCAAGAGTTCTGAAACTTTTTAGAAGTTCTGACCTCTATTTTTTTTTTTTTCCCCCTCAAAGATAGGTCCAGATGCCAGTTTAAAATACTGAAGTCAATTGACAATATGGTTGGGTTGACAATATGATTGAGCCTAAACACACAACGCATCCTGTAGTCCGAAAGGAAAAGCTGTGGACCATTCCTAGGTCTGTTCACAGCAAGCTGAGCACCACTCTTCCGAGAGGAAACACTACTGTTAATCTTTACATCATGTTACAAATAGGTCAGGAATGTTGCTTTGATAGCTTCCTTCTTTTTTCCAGCTCAGTTCCATTCCTAAGGACAAAAAGAACATTGCAGCCTATTTTTGTCCTTCTCTCAAACGTATCTAGAGCCCTCAAGTTTCCCGAGGCCCAGCGGCAACGACCCTCGGTGCAGTGCTCCCAAACGCTTGGGGCGAGCTGTTGTGGCTGCAGGGCATGTACCAAGCCAGCTCCTTGTCCCCCTGAAAGCCCTGCAGCTTGCTTCTAGGGCTTTGGTCTTTTACTGCAGCATGTGCTAAATTTTAGCAAACAAATAGAAGATCTTCAAGCTGCTTACTGTTTTAATATTTCATCATTTTTTTTTTTTTTCCCCTCATAAATATAGAGGTAGTCTAAGCACGGAGAAAATAGAAAAATCAGCAGGTATAAGATTCTGCCCAAGTCAGTGGAACTGCTTTATGGCACCAGGGCTTCCTTTGCAACCTTTATCGCGTTATGGTACTGTACAGCATCCCATTAAAGTACATTCTGGTCTCTGGTTGCAGTTCACCCCTGGTTTTGCACAGATTTTTTTTTTTTTTTTTTTTTTATTTTCTTGATTAAATCGATTCTAACAAAGAGCTTTTAGGAAATCACACCACTAATAAAGTGCCGAGTAGCTTCATGAAAAATGATCTGCTCCCCTGTCTGCACGTTATGGTTGGTATGGAAAAAACCAAAAGCAAAGCTGAAGGACTGCCCGGGCTTTCGAGACCTTCACAACTAAGGGCTGTAAGCACGCGTCGCCATCGCGGTAGCGCTAGGTGCGCAACCCGCCTATTGGCATGTCAGCGTTTGCATACCTGATGTCAATGGATTTCCATAATGGAGTGCCATCGGAGTGTTAATGATGCTTGATGGTTCCCTTTTTAATTACAATTTCAAGAAGGCAACCAGCTTGCAACTAATTTAATGTATTTCATGCTGAGTTTTGAATCATTCCACTTTATTAATAAAAATCTCATGTGATACTCTATCTGTATAATATGTCAATACTTTAGAAACCAGACTTAATTTGTCTAAAAGTTGTCAAGAAAAATTCAGCACAAATGCTTTTCTATATTCCTCTCTTAATGAGCATTAGTGCAATTTCAGCTTTTTACTAATTGTCTTGAATTTCCTCAGTATCCAATATGTATTTAATATTTTTTCATAATATATTTAATGTATATGGTCCAGTGAGTTTCTCGGGCAATGGGTTTAGACCTCCTGTATGAAAGCTGTCCCACTAACTTTCTGCTTGTTTATGCTGGGAAAGATTTTTTTTTCATCATACTCCTATATGCCAATGCATGCTTGGCTCAAAATCCCGAAAAAAAAAACTTGCTGGGTTCTTCTGCATTTTCATCATAATTACGGTAACTGTTCTACATCTTTCTATCAGCTGTAGGATTCCCTTCATCCCTTACATACTTCACAATTTTCCGCTCTCCTAATCGCATCCGCCAGCCCTTGGGTTTATATTCTTTAGTTTCTAGCGCTAGTTTCCTTGAGACCCTACCTATAGGTTTGTAGTTATTACTAATTATCCATTTTTCCCCCCATTGGATGTAATAATATCTTTTAACGTCGTCTAAATAGCTGCGTTCTGGTTTGCTTTGAAACATGTCGTTTGGCTTTGTTGTCAGTTTTGAGAGAGTTGTGTTTTGCAATTATTGGTTTCTGGTTCCGAGCATCTAGGAAAATGCTCTTAAGCAGTTCCCAATTATAATTCATGGTTTTCCATTTAAATTGAGCATCTACTAAGCTATTCTCAATTATTATTTTTTTTTTTCCCTGCTTAGCTCTTTCTCTCAAGCAATTTGGTTCATAATTATTTTCAGCTTTCTGGAATTAGCCATTTTAAAGAAAAAGGAATACATAATAAACTCTGAATTTTGTTCTGTTTGCTTATAACAAAGTACATCAGGTTCTGATCACTGGCAACAAAGTTACCATGAATTCTTTTGCTCTCCTTTGTGAAGACCATGGTTATAGGCATCTGTGAAAATGATCTGGCTTAAAAATTTTAATATTTTTTTTTCCCCTCTGTTTGAAAGCTGTTTGCTTTCCTCAGAACAGTAACCTGCAGCCACAGCCTCACAGAGAATCCCTCACGTTAGATACGTGTTCCTGAGGTAGGAGACCTTCTCCTATAACTTCCAAAGCTCCATTTTATTTCCAGCAGTGGGGTATTTTCAGAATTTGGCGTCTCAGATTTAACTCTCCCATGATTATATGATTGCTTCTGCACATATCACGGTTAGGTGTTGACATATCCCTTCAGCACGTCCCCTGGGGTGGGTGATGCTGCGTAGCAGATGTCAACAGGGACCTCAACTTCTGTTCAGCTGTAGCACGTATCCATGAGCATTCCAGAGTTTTTTTGTTTCCATCATTTAGGGTCCATTAGTCAAACAGAACCTTTTTTTTTCTTCTTTTTTAACAGCTCTCCCATGGAAAAAAAAAGACAACTCGATCACGCGGTGTTATGTGTGCTTCTGACTGTCTCCTTCCTCTCTGGACTCTTTCCAAATAGATTTGGCATTAAGTGGCAGTCTCAAAACCAATCGGTTTTCTATAATTTGGGCTTATATTAGCTAGGAAAAGAGTTTCCCAAGTAGAAAAAGGAGACTGGGAGTTCCTAGTCTATGGGAAGGGCTTATTAGAGGACAGTGAATCCTCACAGGAGAGCTTTTATAAATGGTGAGCTGTGAAAATGTTTCGGCTATAGGTGATTTCATCTTAGATGACACCAACCATTTGCAAGAGGAGGACACTAAGAGGCCAGGCTTCGTTGGTTGTTATACTCAGAGAATTACTTATTGACGTAGAACATTATTATCCCTCCCCACTGCCCCTCACTCCCCTCTAAAGAGTTATTTTACCTTTACTTTTCCAATGATATTCTTCCCACTAAGTTTCGGTGGTTACGTTTGCGTTATTAAAGAGCCAACGCCAATGGTGCTTCTCTGTTTCTCAGGTACCTCACAGGGATGTCTTCTTTCCATATTCTACAAAGTCCTGAATATTTTCTGCCACTTAGACCTAAATTAATGCTCCCTTTACTTTTTTTTTGGGGTGTGTGTGTGTGTGGGGGGGTTTTGTTCTACATTTTCCCATTGGGTATTTTTTCAGACATTTCTGGCTCCAGTGAGTCCACTGGCTTTCCACGCAGTACCTGTCCTTGCTGGTCCCACTCCAGGTGGTTTTAGGATGTGCTGGTCCTGTGCATGGGCTCTGTGTACTTCCACCTCTCCCACTGTGAGGACATGAAAGGTTTATTGGACCCAAATCCTTCTCAGGACCCATAGTAATAAGAAAAATATTTCTACTTTGCTGGTTTTTTTTTTTGTTTGTTTGTTTGTTTGATTTTTTACTTTTACTGGTAGGGTTCTTATTTCAGTTGAAATCAGGGGGTGTTGGGAGGTTTTGGGGTCCTTTTTGGAAAGCATCATGTAAATCCCTTTTGAGTTAAATTCAGTGGAGAGTCACGCTGGGCTAGCCCAAATGCCAGGACAAGTGTAACGGTGTTAGCACAGCTCTGCCTGGGTTAAGGAGCTTTCCTGAACAGCGGGGCATAGGAGGCTGAGCAGAGGACTGTGCTAATTCACTTAAATCCTGTTCCATTTTGGAAATGTCACATTTCGAGATAGTACATTTCGGCGTAGTGCTGTGTTTTGTCATGCAAACATACCCTGATAAATCTTTCGATTCTAAGGTCAGTGACCCATTCACAGATGAAACCACTTTTTTTTTTTTTTCCCCAGCTAAAACATCCAGATAGCATTGTACCGAATAAAATACAAAGCGATGAACCCAGACCCAATGGCTCTACTTTTAGCTGATGCCTATTATGTGTGTGTATGTGTGAAGGTAAGTATAATGCAATGACAGGCTTTTAGAGACTTCTAATCTACATTTTTCTGAACTCAGAAATATATGAATAGGAGCCTGACTTCATTTTCTGAATCCAAAAAGCACGTCTCTCTATCCTATGCTTTTAAGCATACTTTCCTTTTTGCTCATTTGCAGTTTGTTCAGGTTTTTTTGAGTTGTATGCATACATCTCAGAGCAGAATGGTGGCTTTTATTTGTACCTGGACCATTTTCTCCTCCATATTCCAGAGCAACTGCTCACGTCGCAGGAGGGCACAGATATCCACACAGATCTAGCTAATCTATGGTTATGAGAGCTATTCAAAATGTTTCTCCTTTTTTTTTCTTTTCCTCTATTGCCTCCTGGACAATTCTTTGTTGCATCCTTGGGGAAGTGCTGAAGCCCTCGTGTTTTACTCTCAATGTTAGAGCTGCTCCAGCGAGCAGGGTGTTCATTCTGAGGGAGAAATGGTTCTTATTGCAGCTTCTGTTCAAATCCCAAGGTCAGGTGTACGATCATGGCAAGGGTTTGCGTTGGTCTCTGCATGTGCGTGTGTGTAATGTTACAGCAGCTGAAGATCAGATGCTTTCAATTTTCACTTTCTGAAGCCCACATAAGCAAAGGGATTTATTTTTCTTGATTGCTTAATTAAGTAGGATGTTTGCTACGGAAAGCTGAATATTCCAAATTCTGAATAGCTTAGCAAGTTTTTAGAAAACTTCTGATTCGATGTGAATAGAGTCAAACAGGCAAAACTTACTTTCTTTAACAAAATTCGGTTTGGAGGGCCTTTAAGAACTAATTAACTAAATTAATTGGTATTGGTTTCAGTGGAGCAGATGACGATGGCAGTTGCACGTGTTGCACTCCTGCCACTCTTGCTCTTGCAACGCTGGACCTTGTGGGTTTGGGGTTTTTTTTATGGTGGAGATAATGTACTGAGAAGAGGTCTCCTAAAGCCCCAGATTCCGTCTGCTTTGCTTTACGGCATGCCACCACCGAGCTTGCACAAACTACAGAGAGCTTCTCTGCTTCCTTTTCCACCGAGGCAAGCAGCAGAGGTGTGACTTTGGACGTGATTCCGGGGGTGGTTTGTAAGGACACAGTAGCTATTACGAAGCACGGCTTCTGCAGAATCGCTTCTTGAAGGTACGCTTGGAAGATTAAATTAAAGAAAAATTATACTGGACCAATTCTGCAGACACAGAGGCAGATCTAATGATGAATGCACAAGCTAACACCTTAAGAGTGTTAAAGAGAGGAAACTGTTGATTGATTACCTTGAGAAGCAAGATCTGTTCAAGGCGTTCCTTGAGGATTGAGCAGGGTGCACTTCCCTTAGGAAGACGCTAGAGTTGGAATCACAGATGACTGAAGCCACTGTTCTTAAATGTATTTAAACACACATGCATACAGACATATAAATATATAAACCAGCAAACAGTCTGTTGCAGTCAGAGAAGTAAAGCGTCACAATTTTCCTTTCAAATCTTTTTTTATCTCCGTTTTATCCACAAGCTTGTTCAAGGTCTCTTGTTTTCTCTTGTGACTTCTGTATTTCCTGGATGTCTGGAACTGCTTTTGGTATTAGCAGTCTAGATTCCTTTTTTTTTCTTTCCCTTCTCCTTTTACTTTTATTCTTTCATTCTTTCTTCCTGCTATTTAATAAACTCTACTTTTTTTTTTTTTTTTTTTCCCATTGTCTCTCCCCTCATACTTTGCTTTTTGAGCTCTTGGCTACAAATACAAGATTCAAAGGGCAAATCTATTAAAAGAAATGGCAGTAGCTTTATGGCTCTCCCAGGATAGAGGAAAGAGTTGATTCCCCTCCTCCCACGCCAGCGATCTCGCCTGGGAAGCCGCAGCTCATTTGCACCGACCTACCTGCTGCCTTCCCGGGCTGCGGGAGCTAATGGTGTCAGGAAAATTCTAGGATGCACCTCACCCAGCTGAGGACTGCAGGAGCCCCGAGTTCCTTCACAAGTTTGCCCATTAAATAAACAAACCAATATAGGCCTTTGGTGAACAAGACTGCCTTTTTTGCTTGCTGTCCCTGCCTTTTGGCTTTACGTAGTGGACAGGAGCCTACAGTAAATTTCCAGCAGAGGAAAGCCTTGTCTTTAGCGTTTCCAAGGTGCCCCCAGCAAAGCTCTTCCATTCTACCTTGCAGAAATAATCTTCCTTGTGTTGTGTTTTCTCTGCGTTTACTGGTGCTCAGAGCTAAAGCCTTGGGCTGTCCTTTAGATTTTATTTTTTTTTTACTTTTTGAATACCCCCTCCTAATTTCAGTTTCTTCTGTTGATTCCTGTTGGGCATTTGATAATTTCTACATTGACATCGCAGCTGCGAAGTTTCTCTAAACTAAAGGAGAGACTCTAAAGCTGTGCCCGCTTTTTCCTGTGGGGCGGTTTACAAAATTGCCAATTAAAAATAACCTCAATCAAAACTGTTTGATTTCAGAGTTCAGTTTCCAACAATAGCACGATTATAAAAGTGGAGCAGAAAAGAAAGTAATTATAGGGGCTTTCTCCACTGCGAACCATGACCTCGTAATATGTCACCCCGGACTGACCATGCCGTGATTTACTCATATTGTAAACACAATCGTCTTACCGGCACTGAAGCTTCAGCTTTCTTTATACTTTGCTGGGGTCTCTAAAAATCCTCAGCATCATCATTCTTGTGTACCTGCTCCTCTATACTCTTACAAATCCATACAATTGCGACACTACAGATATTCTTCGAATTGCTTTTACCAGAGCTGAACCCCAAGCATTTTCCTTGAGCAGAGGCAATATTTGCCCTAGGTGCTCTTTCCAGCCATTTGACAGAAATATGAATACGCTGCAAAGATCAGCGCTCGTCTTAATTTTGCAAACACCAAGGTCCCTTCCAACCCTTGCAATTCTGTGATTCTGTGATTCTGTACCTTGCTGTGTGGGTTCGGTATCGTAGAGCACTTAAATGCAGCCCCAGACCAAACGTTTCATGAGCCCAGTCCTCCTTTCTGCTACGGAAAGTGTATTTTGCAATAAGGTTCTGCACCTCGCTACGTGCCAGGTATATCAAAAGCAGCCTTACTGCTCACTATTTTATAGCAATCCCTTTTTAAAATTGGTAAATCTTCATGCAGAAAGAGGAAAAAATAGTCAACGTTCCAGTAATTGCTGTTTCTCACTGCAGAAGGGGATTTACAAATAGTGCAACAGTGTTGAAGGTAAAATTATTACTGGATGCTCTGCTGTGAGTTCCAGCAAGCCCTTGCCTAAAATCTATCAAGTGAAAGGCCACGATAATGCTTTATGAGTGTAATGGAGCCTCCGTTGTAAAAATCTGTTGCCGGAATCAGAGACAGAGATGGAGGGATTCATCGAAGAGGCCTGCTAAAAATGCAATCCAACCTACAACTGTTATTCTTAAAGCGGCAGACATAACCCAGTACTGATGCCCAGGCTGTTACACCGAACCAAACTCGTTTATTTTTGAAGCAGTTTATTAATTAAGTCAGAAATAACTTGGGGGGGGGGGGGGGGGAGGAGTGAAGATGCTTTCTACAGGAAATTAAAGTAGCAACATAAACAAGCTATGAATACTCTATTTATTTCCAATTAATGACATTTAATTTGAAAGATAGAATGAGCTTCCAATCCATGATCCTTGTACCCTGGTATGTTGTCTGGAAACAGAATTCATTTTAATTAGCGGTAAAAAGTATTTAAAATTTTCCAGTGTCAAAACACCCATAAATTTAGGACTCTCTCCAGAAAACAATAAGGATTGTGTTTCTGGTTTTACAAGATTATACTGAATATTTTTAGTAGCATTAATGATAAAAACATACATAAATCATGCATCTTTAGCTTTTTAACGTCCTCCTAATATCTATAGCAGTTGTAAAGCTACTCCCATCGTTGTTGCATTGTGAAGTTAGAAAATGTAATATTTCAGTCTTCCCTTCCACCAACTTTTGCAAGACCCTTCCACTCTTCCTACCACTTTCTGATACAGGAAAGTTCATAATGTGAGTTAATCCTCTAGGAAAAAGTGGTATTAATTAACTGGTTGCATCTCCCCATTACACAATTAACTCTGTGACTAAAAGGAGCTGTGATTTGTTACATCCCATGTATATTGTCAGCCACTAGGGGACATCGAAGGGTAAATCAGCCTGGGCTTTCAAGTCCCTGGAGCTGGGACTTGCCTTCCTTTCTATTTTAGCCTTCGTTGGCACAAAGATCAAACATCCCAAAAATCGCTTCCAAGCTTGAGCCTTCCATATGGCATTAACACGGCCTTACCAATCGCGCCAGCAGGAGAGCTCTAATGGGTCCTGACGCACAACATCCCAATTAAGTGTCACAATGAAAGCAGCAATTTTACCTTGTTTAATAACCGAGTTCACGGAAGCAGGTCTTTGCTTCAAAGGATCTTTTAATAAATGTGAAGAAAAGCATGAGAGGAGAAAAAGCCAAACAGCAGTATAGTGTTGTTTGGGTTTTTTTTTTTCCAGATGATTAAATTGGAGAATTGTTAGCTTAAAGATGAAGATTTCAGTAATCGAAGAGAGTCTCTCCAGAGAGGCCCCGTGGAGCTGCACGGAAAACATACGCACGCACGCATGTGCCAGCACTGGTTGTGCACACACTTGTCTAATATGCGTGCCTTATCCCCTTTTAAAAACCATACTTGAAACAAAATTTTAAAAATTATAATTTTTATTTATAGCTCGTTGCCCTGGACTGCATGACAGAACTCTTCAGGTGAGGTGGGGTTTTATCGTGTGGCAGAGGGTCGTGGCATATAAGCTGTGAAATTAAAAGCTTTCTTTGAAAAATCAAGCACAATTTTATTCTGAAATTCAGATTCTTGCTATTTTCTCACAGCTAAGACCTCCATATTTGTTTGTACAGACAAGTCTGCTGTGCACAGTAGTTCCCCTCTTACCATTTGCATTTGCAATTAACTGCAGAATTGACATAATGTGGTAGCAGGATTTTTTTTTTTTTTTTATTAAAGTACTTTTTGGTAGTGATTTTTTTTTTATATGCACACACACTTTGCTAAGAGAGAGCTCCGTTCTTCTTTCCATGAGAGCATCCCTTAGTTACTTGATAGAGCTGAATAACAGATGCATAGCAACAATAGGTCAAGAAAAAGCATTAAAGTTCTCTATAAAATAGCGGCTTTCTAACGGGTGGTGCTGGAGAGGTCAGGGAACGTGGCAGTACGAGCGCGTAGCGCACGGGCCAGGACAGCAGCAAGTAGATCGGTGGCTGAGCGCGGTACGGCGAGAGGCATCCACCCATCCTAGCAGCCGTCCTTCCTTGCTGACCTCACGCTGCCTATCCATAATACATGCAACAACACACATTTCTACTTCAAAAGCATCTCGGGGGGCAGATCTGCTGGCTTTCTCCTTCATTCGAGAGAGCTGAGGAATTCCAGGCCAAACCAGCAACGCAAGTAGGAAAGGCAGCCAGAAATTTGTAGGAATGAGGTGGTGATTGCTGAAAAAAGTCTTGGTGTGGGAAATCCTGGTTTGTGTTTTTCTTCTCAGCGTAATGCTCATTGCAGTAGCTCAGTTGCTGGTGACATGATAAAACAGTACTTCTTTTTTTCACCACAGTTCATCTAAGCAGCTAAAAAATAACTGTACTCAGTATTAACTAAGCTCTGTAACACCCCCCTGGAAATTATTGATCTAATGTGCATATACTTACAGTGAAGCACCACGGGTCAAAGCAAAATGTTTAAAAATACATGCATACAAACTCGAGTTATGAGGCCATCAGAAAGATTTAAATGAACCCCACACAGTTCTTCATCTTCGAATCTATAGAGTTAGTAGTGTTAGAAACCAAAAAGGATCCTGGAAACAGGGGCAATTGGGCACCACAGCTGTAGCAGGTACCTGATTAGGAGGGAGGGGCAAAAAGGGAGGGCCAGGGTCAATTAAGAAGGTTATTTTTAGCCCTGTCCTCAGATGGGCTCTTGACTGTGCTTAAAAGCTCCATGAACATTATCTGTTGGATGGATCTCCCAAGAAAAGGTAAATCTGGTGTGGGAGTGTTGTGTGGGATGAGGTTCCTTTGCTGTTTTTTTTTCTAAGCCTGGTTTATGTGGTGTTAAACAGTTAAAAGGTATTTTTTCTTTTTAAATTAAGTGTAAGTTGGGTCTGCAGTAATTTAGTCTTTAGCTGAAAATTAGTCACGTTGTTTGCCCTTATGCTACAATGGAATGGCAGATCTTTTCTGCTCGAGTGTTTTATAGCTTGGATTGCACTAAAATATCTTATAGTGGGTAAGTTTGGGAAGGTCAAGTGATTTATGGGATGACTGTGACTTCTGAAAACGGGGGAAAAAACCCCACTGAAGCGCATGCAGGCAGCATGGTTTACCAATATGAAATGCTGCTATAAATGCTTAGGCTTGAGGCAGCGCGCAGTCCCTGGCTGCTCTGAAGGGGCCTAAACCGGCTGGGGTCAGCACGAGGGGAAGCCTTCATCCCTGCTGTTCCTGGTGAGCTCCATCACGGCTGCTCCCATGTCAGACTGTGCTCTGGGAAGGGTTACAGCGATTCGTGGTGCTGCCCTGCTGGTTAGGTACTTGCAGAATTTTTTTTCTTCATTGGTGATGGATTTAGAGCTGGTCTTCTACTTTTTTTTAATTTCTGTAAGACCATTGGAGGCTTGCTGTTGTCCTGCCTGGCATAAAATGTAAAAATTTAAAAGAGGCTTTATAATGTTTCATCTCTTTCTTTGGATTCTTTATGTGCTCTCTGGCACTAGGTAATGTCTTTCACACCTGTATTTCAGCAGTGTTAAAAAATCTGGCTGTACTTGAGAGGCACAAGCACTGTTCAGTTGTTTTGCCCTTTCTTATCCCGAAATTAGCAGCACTGGCTCACAGAAAGGGAGGTTGTTGCATTTTAAAAAAACTGTTGCTACTTTTAAAGAAGTGTTCAAAGGCTGACCTTTCACAAATGTCTACAGTTAAAATGGCTTTTAATTGTAAAGCATGTGTGTGATGGAGTTATAATAGAAATATTGACATAATGATAATAAAAATGATATCAAAATGATGATAAGACATGCAGAAACGCTGTCCTGGTGCCTCCCTGGTTAGAATTACTTTTTCGACTTACTGGGCACAGCATGATGAGTGTTATGGCAGTACCACTACCTAAAGGATTTCCACTAAACCTAGTACGCTGTAGATGTGCCTTTTTCACCCCAGCAGTGCTCCTCAAATTTACGGTGTCTGGGGCGGGAGAGAAAGGTTCTCTCAGCATAGGCTTTATTATTGGAAATATTCTATAGGAAAAATTGTTACCACAGGGGAAACTTGGTATCTTTAAGCTTATATAATGTCCAGGGCTACTGTGGGAATTTGCTGTTACTGGTTTGCAAAGGCAGTGTGTAGATATGAAAAGCTTGCACTGACTTTGGAGTCAGAAAGACCCAAGGAAGAAAAATAACATACAGACAGACTTTTCCTGGGACAATCATGCTAGCTGTCAATTAGATAAATAGTCTTTACGCTATGTTTTTACTGCATGTTTTTAACTTTAGCCCCTGTTTTGTACTTGCATGTCTTTGGGCTATCCAGAAATTTTCCTCTATTTCCTTGAGGTTTTTACTCCATATATCTCTATTGCTCTCACTGGTGTTTGTGTGATTTATGTGCCCCTTGCTTAGGAAAGGAATGGGACAACGTTGCTGAATGGAGTAAATGCGTTATCACACTGTAATACACTATCAAATGTAAAAGGCGCACCTCGGCGCTAGTGCGGATGGAGGAGGCAGGGTATGCAATACGTATTTTACAGCGGGGAAGTTGTGTTTACTGACCTGTATAAGCTGCAGGGATTTCATGCTACAAGCGTGGCAATAGATTTGGTTTGTGGCGCACGCACCACGCGAACTTGTAATCGCTACGAGCGGAGTGGAGTGGCACTCTTGCATCTATCGGGTTGAGTCATTCCAGGCAATCAAATTGAGGTTCATAAAAGTTCTTGTTTTGTGGCATGATGTCTGAAGCTAATGTAAAATACAAAGGACTGCACAGTCCTCCGAAATGAGTGATCCCTCGCGCTTCAGCCAGCTACATGTGATGTTTTCAGCAAGAGCCCTTATTTCCAAGTATATGAATTGGAAGCTTGAGAGCCTCGAGGCACTGAGCAGTACGAGAGCCGCCAGTGGATTTGCATATCCATCTCCATTACCAGGAGCCAAGGGCTAGAATCTGTCACGCAGAGGAAGGTGTGGAGTCATATCCCCACTAAATAGATTGCTCAAAGAGCAATCTAAGCTGTGAGAACCGGTCGCGTAATTCTCCATTACGCCATTAAATGTCCTCAGTAGTCCACAACCGTAGTCTCACTCCTTGGAATATACGGTGCCAAGCAGAAATGTGAGATAAGGGGTTTACACGCTTGCAGTAAAGCGGAGGAGGATTTGAGCTGTAACCTCTGGGTGAACTCACTGTTTCAGTGGAGCAGGTGGAGCAATTTCTGCCTGTCTGAGGGTGAGAAGCCCCCCATCATCATCACCTCTTCCCATGGGAAAGGTTTGGAACTGCGCTTGCTGCTGTGGAGGGTCCAAGGGAAGCTGATTTTGCAAAGGGATTCCTGCAACCTCACCCAAGTCTTTGCCCTGTTCACCTCAACCCTCACTTGGCACGAGCAAAACTGATTTTTCCAGGGCTCGCGTTGCTTTGTTGCTTATTCTTCATCCATGCTAGGAAGCTACCAATTTACCTAGAGATCATCATGATGTCTGGCAGAGGTGCTTCAAAAGAATCTACAACCATGTCAGTCTCCCCCACGAGTTATACTACCATGTCATGCTGAGACTTGGGATTTATTTTTTTTCTGGGGCAACTAGGTCCTGTAGTTACCAGCCCTGGCAAAGATAAAATGAAGTTGAGTGGATGAGACTTGTCTGTGGTGGTTTTTCTTCCTCTTTTGTCATACTGTACTGGATTGCATTTGTGGAATAGGCACATCCAAGGAAGGTGAGATTGATGACTATATAGCACTAAGATGTTGGCTAGAAGATTTATAGGACAGTTTGTCAATTACATGAAGTTAAACAACATAACCCACTGAGCAGAGTTGAAAGCAACACGGTTCCTGGCACAAAAATGAAATGGTGTGAAAAAAATCTTGCCTCTTGCTCTCCCAGGATTCAGAATGGTCTTTACATCTGTTGTCTGCAGAATTTCTGTTATGTGTCGCTGGCCTTCGCAGCCAAGAAGATGCTCTGCATCTGCTCTGAAAGGCTAGTTCCCTTCTGAAAACACTAACCCAGCTTTGACAGATGCAGCTCAGCCAGAATATCGGCTTTCAGCTTCTGTGCAACTTGCACATAACCTATAGATGTATGTCCCACAGGTGTTCGCTCTATGGACAGCCATTCAATCCCTTAGTAGGACGTATATCGCTCGTCCCAACAGCGTACACGCGTAACGATGGACAGCGGCGTCCAGCGTGCTGCAGATTCCAGCAGTGGAGTTTTCTGGTTTAGCTTTCTTTTTTTCCCTCCTCTGACCAGCCTGCTTCACTTATATTAGCCGAGATGTATTTTGTGATGCCTGCTATGAGACAAATGACTCTTGTCCACTAAAATTCATTTGAAATCTTCATTAGCGCTGCCTTTTCAAGTGCATACACAGCCAAATGTGTAACATGGATAATATTTGGGTTTTGCTTTTCTGCAGTTACGTACTGGGCAGTCCATTGAATGAAAGCAAAGTGATATCAGAAAACTTTAACATAAAGTTCTGATTCCTTCAAGTTATTACAGGACAGTGACATCACCTTAGAAAAATCTTCACTAGAGACATTAATTGCTTTAAAGATTTCATTTGCTTATTATCTTATGGGTACTCTGTTGTATGGACACAGTGCTAAACAGCTTCTTCTCAAAGAGGCTGTGTGTTTTCTTAGAAGACAAAACATGAAAAAGATTTAATATCGTGTTTTTTCAATCAAAGTGATGGTTTTGCTACTTTCAAAATTTTTGCTACAAAAAGAGAAGATAAATGAGGAATGCTAAGCAGAATGGAAAAGGGGAGACTTCAAAGAGAGATGATGTGGGATAGGAAAGAGAAAGAATGGGATCCACTGGGAACGGGGTGGGGGGAAAGCTGAGATGAAAAGGTTATCCAAGGGGGTGGCTCAGATCAGATGTAATCATGACCATATGCATTCCTGAATCTTAATTGTAGAGCCAGGATTAAAACAGCTTCTTCAACATCAGAGGAAGCTTTCTAAAGACTGTGAACGCAATTGTTCTGGCAAATAATCTTAATTGTCTCAAAATGGTATTGCAGCTCGCCTGTGTAAAAGTGAACGTGGATTTTATGTAAACGTAACTTTAAAGACAAGGGTTGAATAAAAGTAGAATTTCTCTACAAAATCAAATGCCATCTAGATGTGAATACTTGGCAAGGTTTGGCAAATGGTTTCATAATAGAAACATGGACTGACTACAGATGTCATAAGAGTCGGTAGATTTGTGTAAACCAGCACTTTTTATTTCTAGTTATAGTATATCTGTGTATTGAATGAAATGTGGCTTTACTTACTAAGTTTCAACTTTACTTTAAAAAAAAAAAACAACTATAACTTCTCTATTTGTGATTAGTGCAGTACATATTTGGAACATGAGTCCTAAAAGCTGTGTAGCTATTTAACTTTTAGTATTTCATCTTTGGCGTCTTATGGTGGGTACTAAGTAACTTAGTGGTGTGCAGGTCACCTGATAGGACAATTTTTGTCTAAAATGTGTACTTCCTAAAAGGGGCTGAGACTCACATGAGGAAGTACAGCAAGCCTTAGGATCCCCCCAAAAGTATCATAAGTATTAATTAAGATCTCTTTTTAAAATGGTCTGCTGCGAAGAGAGACTGCATGTGCCTGTAGTTGGTCCTGGAGACAACAGCAGTAGTGGCAAGTTTAACTCTACATGAGGGAAAAACAAATTCTTGTCACTCAGTAGAATTCTTTTGCTTTTACAGCTAATATTGCGTTGGCATGCCCTCAGCTCACCCATCTAAGTGGCCACATACCTGTTTATATGCGAGAGGAAAAGCATGCATACAGGGAAGCTTCCCTATCTTTGCAAATTGCTCCCACCAGTATATACTGGATTTGGGCTTAAAACTGTTGAACCATTTACTTCAGAGAAGATTAAACGGCTGGCTTCAGAGAACCTACTGTCTTCCTCAGAGCTTGCATAACTTAGCTGAGGGGGAGAACTTGTTTTTTTGTCACAGAATTGTGTGTCTGAAAGACAATGGCTGGTCTGACAAATTTTACCGCTGCCTCCACGAGAGTTGTAACAATTCCCAGGTGCGCTTCAGGTCTTGAGGTTGACTATACCGAATGCTCCAAAGGTCTGATGAGTTGGTGGGTATAGAAATTACTCGGCATGCTGCAGGATCAAGTGAAATGGGTATTAGTTAAGATGCTAGTAACAGTATGAGTGGAATAATTAGATTAGTTTCTTTTATACTGGAAACAATAGTCTTCTGGGAAGCTTGCAACTGCAATAGCAAGGTTATCTTGTGCTATCTCTGGATTAATGTACAGGTTTTTTACCTAAAAAAGCTTTGGATACAAAGAAAAATTAAGAAGGCTTCGCTTGCAAAAACAGAAGCCCAAATTAAGTGCAAATTTGGTGACTCTTGGGGAAGTTAGCAACACGGCAGAAGGGCATTGGTGTACAAGAAGCAACTGTTTCGGCCATTACAACCACCGGTACTCTCCCCTAGCTTTAAATGTTGCAGTTTATCTCCACTATCAGCCAGCGCAGCAGGCACTAGACCCAAACCAAGCCCCCACTAGGCTCCGTGTCCTCCAGGGAGGGCCCACGCCGCCTCAGACCAGGCACAAGCCGGCGCGGGGCGGGGGACGGCAGCCCTCCCGGCGCTTCAGAAGCCCCGCGTTCAGCAGCCGGAGCCATTTATCTCCCGCCCGGCCCCCGACGAGTGCTGGGGAACGACTGGGCCCACCCGGCCGGCCGGGCCCGGGGGGGGGTGACCGGTGCCCGGCGCTGAGGGGAGGCGGCGGTTGCCGGGGCAACGGCCGTTGGCGGCCTCAGGTGAGGCGGCCGCCGAGGGCGGGAGGCAGCGCGCGCTCCCTCACCTCCCGCCCCGCGGGGCCGGCGCCCAGGGCCTCCCCGCCCCTCCGGGGACCCGACCCTCCCCGCCCCTCCGGGGACCCCCCGCCCCTCCGGGGACCCGACCCGACCCTCCCCGCCCCTCCGGGACCCCCCCCTCCTCTCCCCCGAAGGCAGCCGCCCCTCGGCGGTCCTTGGGAGGCAGCCGCCGCTTATTTATCCACGCCGCTGTGGCGCGTTCCTCAGCTTGGCAAGCGAGCGTGTCAGCTATGCTGACCGGAGCCCACAAACTGTAAATATTTGGTACTTAAACCACACTTTTTTTTTTTAATTTAAATCATTATTCATCCAGGACTGAACATCTCCAAAACACAAGACCTTCCCCCCCCCCCCCTTCCGAAGTCGGAAAGCGTAACAACAGTGTTAATCTTCTGAGGACTTCTTTAAATTTAAACTGCCAAATATAAAAATTAATGAGGTGTGAGGAGACGCAGGCTTTTGCATCTGTCTATCAACAACTTAAATATGGGAAAAGAAAATAATCTCCTTGAATAGCATCTGATTGCGTGCTTTATTTTGATTCCTATCTTGGTTCTGAGAGGCACTTAGTGCATGGAAAAAGAGAGCACTTAATATCTGGCAAGACCAGCCCGTGTGTCGCAGTCTCTCAAAGATTATTAATTTTCAAGGACGAAAGCAAAAAGAAATGTAGCTGCTAACGTTTCCGTTTGAGTTCCAGCAGGAAGGAGGCTGCGTGGGACCCGGCGACGGAGCCGCTCGCTGCCTCCGGTTTCTGTCTCTCGGTTGAGTTTGGTTTGGTTTGCTGCTGTCGATGGACTTCAAGCCCAAATCAGGACACAGCTGCTTTTTTTTGGTCTGAACTGTAAAAGGTCTTTGACTGTTTCTCCTCTGTTGCTTAGCCAAAAGGTGAAATCCGGTAGGCCTAAAACTTTCTTTTTAGAGATGATATTTTCCTTTGAATATTTATGGTTAAGATGCAATAAAGGGCGTTCCAGTTTTCCATCCTTTCCCCTCTGGAGTTTTGTAATACTCCTGGACACTGTTTTGGGGGTTCTTTTTAATTCTGTTTTAATACATGAAGCACATTATTCATCTTTATATTGCACCAAGACCCACAGTTTTAATTAACTTCTTTAAGGACTTCATTCTGTACCCATTGACGTTAATTAAGAAGTTCCTTTGGCTTTAGCTATCAGTCACTGCATTTGCTTGGGGCTAGATTCACCCAGGGGAGAGTTACAGAATTAGCCACGGAAATATCTTAAGCCAAGAAGGCAAGTCTGAACTTCCACCTGCCTTAGAAACACCGCTGCTTGATCCAGGACTGCCGGGAGGACCCTACCTGTGCAGCATCTGCAGCCTGATCTGCTGAGAAACCTATTTTAAGGGGCTAGTGGTGGCCAGAGAGGCTGCCTAGGAGGTTTGGGACTGTGGTTTATCAGCCTGAGGGTTCAGCTTGAGGGCTGCACTGTGTATATTTGCTGAATGTACCCCAGCTTTTTCCCCTCTCTCGGTTGCCATCTGACATTGTAGTGGTCTGCGTGGTCTGCTGAGCTGTGGTGGCCGGTGCGTGAGAGACTCGGGGGCTGTGTGCAGGTAGGAAATATCTTAGGTGAGTCCAGCTGAAGGTAAGGAAGAGGAGCCTGGTTTAATAGTTAAGGCCTTTACCTGAGAAAGACCAGACTGAATTTCAGTTTGAGTTTACTGTTGTTATGGTGGGTTAAAAAGCCACTGGACAAAATAAAAAAAAGGATCCTGGCAATGAAGACCAGAGCTTGTGCCTTTCTTGTTGAGATGGACCAGTTTTCCACAGAAGAACCGGAGTTACTGCCTCCAGGGTGAAGTAGCCAGTGTTTTTTCTTCGTTTGGTTTTTGGTGTTAGGTGATAAAAGTTTGGCTAAGGCTTTCTTGGATCTGATTCCATATCAAGGTGTATTGCATCTGGATGATGCACCTTACCTAAATATTTAGAAAGGTATAGACTTCAAAGACCAGTGGCAGGGTCACATTGCTTTTTGTGGAAATCTGTTGTTGCTTTGTCAGTATCCCTTCCTTCAACAGTAGCAGATGGAATTCTTGCCTTGCCATGAGAAGAAACAGAAAACCTCTTGTGTGCATGTCTATGTATACTTGTGTGCATGTGTAAATAAGTCAATTTTGAGATGTTAACAAAGCAATCTGTCTTCTTTGGGAGTGTACTAAAGGGAATGGGCATTTCACATATACTCTTAAGCTTGCACGTGGACCAAAATAGCAAAAAAAAAAAAAAAAAAAAAATGATCCTAGGCAGCAGCAAAAATTGTTTTATCTCTTTGTCCAGTTATTTTCTGCCGCATAACACACTCAGACACAGCTCATAACTTTTAGTCCTTTAAAATTATTTTTATTGCATAACTGCGCAAATCCACATTTTTAAGCAGGCCGGTAACTTTCTTGAACTGAGATCATGCAGAACCAACAACAGCTGCTTAAGTGTGTATATAGAGAGAGATTGCAAATATTTTTGATGTGTCTTTAAAAAGTGATGCCTAATTTGGAAAATACTGAGAACTTCACCTACCGCATATGGTTGATGGCACAGCTTTGATTTAAAAGTTGAAATTATTCCGTGCTTATTGTTTATTTCCTTTATTCATTAGCAGATCAGCTGTTCTTTAAAGCAACGCCAGATGAATTGAGCAAGAGGGTAGAATAAAGTCTTAAGCCCCTACTATTTTTGTCCAATACTCATTAGTCAAATGAATTTGGAAACAAATAGTGGCCTTGATTCACTTACCCAGTATTATGCTGATGTAATTCCATCAAATTCTGAGGAGGTTTCTTCATTTACACCAGCGTGAGTAAAGAGGAAAAAATCAGGTCTTGCATCTCTCTAGCAAAATGCAATTGGTTTGCCAGGAAGGCTGGATGAAATGTAGATATCACACAGGCAATATGCCTCTAGCTGCTGTGCTTTCCACAAGCAGCTCAAAGAGAATTATTTAATCCTTGTTTGCATAATAACTTCTGATAAATAATTCAAGAACGTATGGCCTAAAGTGTTTTTTTAAGGCAGTGCCTGAGGGAGAAACACGATTCTGTTCCAGTTTTAACAAGGAACCAGGAACCCCAGCAGAGTTGTTGGAGCTGTATTTGAGCTCTTCGGACATGTTTTGGTGTAAAAGGCACAGTGAAATGCGCAAGAGGACTTCAAGATATTTCATGGGGAGTTGCCACAAGAGGAAATACACCTCGGTGCAATGCAAATATTGTGTGTTTGTAGTGTGAGAGGAAACTAACAGCCTGCAATATAGCTCCTTAGCAATGGGGCTTAATAGTGTAATCCATTAAATCAACTGTCTAGAGAGTGGTGTTCCGAAAAAGGATTTTTTTTTTTTTTTCCTTACAAGAACAAGATGCTTAATACAGGCTTGCTGACAGTAAGTGCTTAAAATTGGCTTCTCTCTTTTTCCCTTCTCTCTGGTTATCTTTAACATGTTAAAGTGATCCTGATTAAGGAATGAAAATGGTATCATTATGTCTGGCTACTTTTTTCCTTCCTGTTTTGTATTTTGGGGAAATTATTTATTTATAGGACCAAACCAATTCTGTTAGCCAACATAATAACGTGAATTCATCTCTGTCAGATGGATTTTGATACCCTTACTGCTTGTGCCTGCTAACTGCAGTGGGGTTTGCTTGGAGTGAATACATAGTGGAATGTGAATAAGGAGGCAAACCTGGTCCTTACATCATTGATCTGAAAGGGGGGAAAAGTTACTGTTATTCCTGGCAGCCTAGGGGATATCATTGCAATTTGAAAACTGTTCTCAGCCTATCATGGGTTTTGACATCCAGAATGACGGTACCGTATACAAACCTTGTATTTACTAATTACAACAGAAATCAACAGCTGCTTGTTTGGATTTAGAGCAAAATCCTGTTCATTCTCATCCAATTCTCTGACCTGAATTTTTGTTTGGTTTGTGCTGTAGGAGAGTTTTACATGACCACGCTCTTTCATCAACCCTGCTTGTGCTTCTCTATAGGAAATACACAAAAACCAGTAAAGGTGGCACAGACATTCCCGACAGAAGGATGCATAAAGGCTATTCTGGAACAATCTACCTGAAGTTTTCAGCTTCTTAGCAAGTGCAATGGCACGGTCATTTCCAGACTGTTGTACTCTGTAGGCAATTCTGATTTATGTTTCCGTGACCGCAAAATAGGTATTTGTAAAGATGAATGTTTAGTGAAACTTCATAACAAGCAAAATATGATTTTTATGCTGGTGATATGCACCTTTTATAGAAATTATTGCTGGATGTATTTTTGATTGAGACTCTATCTTATTCTAATATTAGGCAGGAAAAGTGAGTTACCACTGAAGTTTTATTGGCTAGGTAGAAAGAGAGAATCTCGGGAATGTACTGTTCTTCTCTGGTGCACATGACTGCTCTCGATTTTTTTTTTTTTTTTTTGAGAGCTTTTAATCTTTGTTAGGGTGCCTGATTTTCATGGACCTTTGAATGGAAGTAAGCAATTTGGCAAGAAATGGGTTATTCTTGCGGAAGGCTCATAAATGAAAAAAGTGCAAATTTGGCAGAAGGACAAAGTGAAATGTGACTGTAGTATTTGTTCAAATGTTGCCAGGCTCTCCCAGACAGGCTGTTAAAATGCAAGTGTGGATGACAGCTGTGTATCTCCAGGTGAGGCTGATTTTGTTTGAAAATCTGGTTTTGTTCTATGTAGGCGATTTGGCTGTTTGAATTTCAACAAGGAGAAACAGTATGGGTACCATGCTTTCTGTTCAGTTTTTCCCTGTGTGTTTATCTGCAGAATTCCCAGGGAGACTCTTTTGTTACCATGTTCCCTGGAAAATCCTTTAGTATCTCATGCTGTGCTTCTTTCAAACCTGAGGTGTAACAATACCATTTTAATCTCTCCATCTGTTGATGGCAGAAGATCAATGCTGTAAGACTGTATATTAATATAAGCCTCTGGTGTGTCTCGTTTGGCATTTTTATTTCTGTCTTTCTGATTATATAGAGGAAGTCTGCCATAGGATCCAGTTATACCTGTAAACGATTTTACAGTCTTATTCTTCTGGGTCCTTTCTGCAGCACTGTGTAGTCTTGATCAGTAAGATATTACACCTGTACCTACTTTTAAGTGTTAGAGAAGTACCCTTGATTTCAGGAACTAGATGTCTCCAAGCACTCTTATAAATTGGAGCATGTGTGATGAAGGTGCATTTGCTGCTTAGCTCTGATTTTTATTTACAGGAAGCATGATTTATTCTGGAGAAAATCCAGCCTTGATAATGTGGGAACTAGACTGTACCTCAAAGAGCTTGTAGTTTAAGAACCAGAACTTGGCTTTATGTGTATAGTTCTATTGGCAGCAATGACATTGATACCACACTTTGCTCGCAGTATCGAGACCTAATTTTGCGAGACGTAACCCAGTAACAGGAAAGCGTGGGGGGGAAATAGTTATAATGTGACAACAGTACCTGTTTTGACATGAAGCCATAAAGATAAATTAAAGGGAAATACAGGTTATTTATTCATTAAATGCAGACCTTAATGTCAAAGAGTTGTCCTAGTTCTAGAGGTATCAATGACCTGCGATTCTATTGTCCATCGCCCAAGCATTGAACTTATCGGAGATCGCACGCTGGCTAATGTTTTGAGATGAAAGTCACGAGCTATCCTGATTCTCATGCATGTTTTAATTGGGCTTTGGACAATGTGATGAGTCTTCTGCATCCATCAAGTACAGATCTCTATTGAAGGTGAGGGCTCAGGTGGCTAAATGCAAGTCTCGATGAGTTAATATGTTACCAAGTATTTAGAGATCCTGTGCCTAGACTTGCACCATTTTGAATGCCAAGTAAATCATGTTTGTTTTTAAACTCTTGGTTTTACTCTGCATTAGCTGCAGGCTAAGAATGGGCAAATAGCCAATTACTCTCTGGCTCAGGTGACATGCTGCTGCTCACTTCTGTCTGCGTATTTGATGTCATCACCCAAGGGACAAAGCAATGTTCACGTGCTAAAAAGCGTATCTTGCATTAGGAAGGAAGAGAACATTTTAAGAGCAATTCCAAGTGCAACTGAGGGTATTCTGCTTTAACTGTACAATTACAGTTGTAACATTAAAACTTATAACTCTGCCATAAATAACTACAGTGGTGCATGGGTGTTGTGAAGCCCTATTCTGATACACTCTGTCAGGGGAATGATGCGATCTGCAGGCTCCAGCTGTTGAACTTGGATAACATTTCTCTTTAGTCTTAGCTTTAAAAAAATGGAAAGCCTTCCCTATGTGGTAGAAAATACTGAAGCAGCAAGAGTTAAGCTATTCTGAACTGTGAGCTTACAAACTGAACGTTGATTGTGATTTGAAAGTCAGATTATATTGTATCATTTGCATCAGAAATATTTCTAGAACTGACAAATGACAATGCCCAGTTTGCCTGGTTGTGTTTTATTTAATGTGAAAATTCTTTACTCTTACTTCTGCGAACTTTCTACCCAGCAGGTTATATGGTGGAAGTGCTGCCTCTTCTGTACCGGAACCCCAAGGGCATAATGTGTATCTTGCCCTTCAGAAAAGGTGTTTTTATTTGTATATGTGTATATTTATTTAAACAAGCTTAGCTGTCTTAAGCAATAAATAAGTTAAAGCATATTTGTAAAATCTTCCATAGAAATCCTGTATTACAGGCAGCTGCAATCTGTTCATAGCCTATAGGGAGAACTTTACTCAGAGGAACCAAACAATCTGTAGCAAAGGCTACAAAATCTGAAGCTCTGTTTGACACTATGGAAGTTTTGGTATATTTTTTCACATCTCTTGCTACTCTAAAGACGAAGTCAAAGAAACTCAATTTAATAGTAAGATTAAAGAAATTGGGGGATACCAGAGAGCCTTTTTTTTTTTTTTTCTTTTAATTCCCTGCCCCTCTTCCTGGGCTGCTTTACCTGAATTGACCTTGTTTAAGTTCATCTTGGACTGTAACTGGTTACAGAGAAGAGCTTGGTGCTTATTCACTGGTTAGTTACATAGCTGTTTGAAATGTTTGGGTCACTCGTCTATTTTAGAATAAATGAACTCTCTAGTCTCTGAACAGGGATGGTTGTGTGTAAAAACTGGATCTGCTTACCCCTGCTTTTGCAAGTGAAGAGCTGAATAGAGAGAGGGATACAGATGGTTTTAAGTCTTCCATGTTTGTTGCAATGGAGTAACTTCTTCAAGTGATTGTTGCCACCTGGGAGAAAGGTTTTGCATTTCTGGACCTGGCAAAAAAGTGACAAGATGGCCTTGCAGCGCTCCTCCCATGCGTCACCATTGTTGGGATCTACAGCCTCTAATTAGTGCCTCCAGAAGAAGAAAATTCAGAGTTAACACTGCTGCTTATCAGGCTGTGTGTAGTTGTAATGAAGATCTTGTCTTGTGATCGCTTATGCAAGTGAGTAATTTTATTCACGCCAGTGATCTCAGTGACTTCAGGGAGACTTCTCACGGTGGTTTGCTGACTTGAGGCTGCCATGTGTAAACTGTGGCTGCTGAAAGTTTTATAATTATGTATTTTTAATTAAATATTGCATATCAAAAATATAATTTATATTTCTCCAGAGCCAAAGAATAACATGATACATGAAGCTACTCGGATGAAGGTGCTAGAGTTGCAGGAAGAACTGTCATCTTATTTTCTAAGTGACATCAATTTGTGTGGCTAACATTTTTGTAATAAAAAGCAAAATGTAAATCTGTAGCCTGCTGTGAAGAGAAGTCTACAGTTTCAATGAACACTGCAGGATCTACTCATAAATATTCATTAAACAGTGCCTTACTGAAAATGAAATTTAAGTACTTAAGGTAATGGAATAAAAGTAGTTGAGAAGCTCTTTCAGACATGTTCGAAAACAGGACAGGAAAGAGGCAGGGTAAGTGGGATAAAGTTTATGACCTGCTTTTTGATCTTAAAAGCTAGAATAAAAGCACTATAGGGTTAATGGCACTGACATGCCTTGTCCCACAGCTAGGGAAGCCACATCAGCTTTTGATGGAAAACCAGTAGAATTTCCATCTCCCTAAATGTGTGTGTTCAATTACATCCTTCCATGGGAGTAGATGTCAGGATTTTTATTTCTTTACATCAAGATAAATATGCAAAGTGTTGTGTAGCTCATCATTCGGAAACTGCAAGGTTGTCCACACAGGGGGGAAAAAACAGCAAAGTTGCACTTACTTTTACTTTTTTAATTTTTAAGACCCCCAGAAATAGCAGATCAAGAGGATGAATAAAACAGGCTCCACTGCAGAGGGAAGTGATGACGACTCTTCATTTTCTTCACGTGTCAGTAATTACGTCTCTTCACACCATTGCTCTCCAGCACAAGGGTGAGGCGTACTGAGGATGCTTCTTTCCATGAGTAAGCCTGTGACTGGCCTGTGTGAAATGAGGGAAGTGCTCACATGAGTTGAATTGCTCCTGTAGGGCTCCCTCAAAGTCAGTGTCTTTTTGTGCTCATCCCACCTAGTTTGAGGTGCTTTGAGATATCCAGATTAGGAGCCTGGTGGCCCCAATCTCCTCACGTGTCCAGTGGAAAGGAAGTGAGCCCAAGCCACCTAGGGCTGCTCTTGTCTTTCCATCAACTAAACAGGGGGATTGCAGCAAGCGTGCTCTGATATTTGATGACTTGGTGCGTAGAAAGTGGCTGTTTAGTGCCTGTAGGTCTAATGCGGTTACTGTAGCTCAGGGTATGCTGCGTATTTAACCAGATGCATTTCTGAAAGCTTGGACAGGATCCTGAGCTAGCCATGGCTTTGAAATGTAACTGCCAGCACTGTTGCCTCAAAATAAGAATGCTGCCAGGTACTACTGGGCTTCTAATCTCTAGAGCTTGGTTTTATTAGAACAGAGTAGCTTTTGAAATGGGGAGAACTCTGATCCTGCAGGATGAGGCAGGATTCAAATAACAGGTTAGAAAAGCAAATTTCTTTCCTGCCCTCTGTGCCCTTGAATGAGGAGGTCTTTCCCTCCACTTCTGCTTTCTCAAGTCCGGCACTTTTCAGTGAGTTGGAGAACCTGTGCAAAATTTGGGTAGTAGTTCTGCTTTTTGCTTGTCTTGGGAATTCCAGGGCCTTGGGCTATTGGTGCCTCCTGTGCTCTTCCAGCTGCATTTTTATGCTCCAGAAGGTCCCCAAACTGAGAAATCTCCTCTTCTGTTGTTAGTGCAATAATCTGAGAAAAGCTAAAAAGGGAGGTCTCTTTAACACAATGTGACATTGAGCTTTTCCATGGCTCCCTCTCCTAAACTGCAGTCGGTGTCTCTTGAGGAGCAGACAGGATAGGTGTCAGAGCAGCTCCTCAAGTGAACCTAGGCATGGATGTTTAGAAAAGTCAGGACTGATTTGGATTGAGATGGTCGTCTGCTGCCAAATCAACCTTATGGATGTTCTCATCCCACTTGTGAAAGGACTGCGTGAGGGGGCTGAATCTTGAAGAAAATATTTTGGACAAATGTGTGGTGTCTCCTTGGTAAATTGAGTAATTTTACCCTGCTTGACTCCAATGACAGGCCGTCTGTTGAAAGAACGGGTGGAGTCGGTGTTTCCCTAACATCCCCTACAGTTAGCATTGCTGTAGGGTGTTGTGTTAAATCCTTTCCCGTGGCTTCATGGCTTGTTTAGCCTGTGTTCAGATAAATGATGCACATGTTGTATCAAACTATATCTGGAAATAGTGAGGAAAATGCTTGTTTTCCATATAGCTAAATTAATAATGTACAGGATTTAGTATATATTAAAGCATTACTGCCTTTTTGACATAAACTATAAGTAAATACTACATATTTGCATACCATATAACTCCTTAATTATTTAAGAAGCTGCCTTGGCTAAAAACTTTAAGTACATCTAATTAAATGTTGTGAGGCAAAACGATTTTATTCTTGGTTTAAAGAAAAAAAAAGACTTACATAAAGGATTCATTATGGACAATATTTTAGTAAAATATCTGTTACTGTATTTATTCTGTTATTTTAAAAATAATTGCCAGTGAAGGAGGAATATGAAGACTTATGTTTAAAAAAAAAAAGAGAGAAACCCAAACCAACTTGATATTGGTAATATCAAGTGGTCATACCACAGTACTGGTAAGGAAAGTGCAGTTGCAAAGATCCTATCGTGACGGTGGACCTTGACTTCCCCCAAATGTTGTGTAAATCAGGAGAGCCTCCACCAAACTCAGAGGACAGATGGTAAAGCCACCACAAAGAGAATCAAGTTCAGTTTCTATTTAAAACTCATTTATTGTTTTGCTGCCTGAGCCATAGCAAGGAGAGGGCATGAGGTCTGCAAAGTGGGGGCAGATACAACAAATCCCCGACGGCAACTTTTGCTATTTTTGTTATTGCTGTTGCCGTGGCCAAGGCAGAGGCCTCGTGTCTGCAGCAGCTCTTGCAAGCAGCGTGGAAGGGGTAGGAGGAAGTCCTGAGGCAATGGAGGAGTAGCTGCTGGTAGGGATTATCAAAATGTCTTTCTTGAGATCTGATGGCAGCCAGCTCTGAAGTGTCACGCAGCAACTTTGTGCATTGATGTGTTATACTTCCTATTCCAAACAGTATCTACATATTGGAAATGAACTTCATTTTTTGTAAACTTTGCCTAATTTTTTTCCTGTGTTTTTATCTCGTAGATTTCTGTGAAAACTAACATTGCTAAATATGCACCCTGCAAACCGTTGCAAAACAAGCTTCTGTAATTTGAAATGTTATGCATGATATACCAAATTCTCTTTGCCTCTCTCTCAAAAAAAAAAAATGGGGGGGGAAGGGGGACCCCATGAGGATACATAAACTGAGACATCCCTAGAATTACAGATGTGGTATTTTAAATCCTTAATTATCAGTCTGTGCTCGCAATCACTGTGTCAGCGTCTACCGTCCTTTGGAAATTTGATTCTATCGCTTAAAAATAAAGAATCACAGACGTTGAAATTATTAGAATAAACTAATTCAAGTAGCGGCCATCATCTATTTCCTGTCTCTCAGAGACCATTACTAGTTTTTGAAGTCGTCTTTTGGTCATTGATTTGTTTAACTGCCGAGCTGCCATTGTAGCTTACTTGTTGATTGTAGCATTCTAGCTAAAGTTTCTAAATTGCCATTCTCAGCTGAAGACGTATCACAAGATGGAACAAATGACCTTTACAGTGTAATAACATCCTTTAGCCATCAGGAATTAGTGTGTTGCATCTATCATTCCTGCAGGCCTTAAGGTATGTATCTAGTTCTGTAGTGCCATTCCTGTAATAACGTTACAGCCTTGAGAGACACTTCCCTCTCCAGTGCAGTTATCACCAAAATTGGTACTCTTGTTTCAGCATTAGTATTGCCATCGTGTGTCATGTAGGTGATAGAATAACAAAATATATTTCTGAACTAGCTATATCTTTTATGACTTCACTTTTACTGTTTTTTTTCACTGAAGTTCTTCTTTAGCTTAATTGTTACCCTGTGAATAAGCTTTTGTTTGGATAAAGCAAGAAAGCTAAAGGCTTGAGAACTTAGGCTGAGGCTTTGCACAAGTAACTAAAACATTATATGAAACTGCTATACCCAGTAGGATAGTTTTGTACTCTAGAATTGGAAAGAGAAATGGGTACATACTGGTTCAAAGAACAATTAGGTCCTTTTAATAATGAACTTGCAGAACTTTACATGCTGTAGCTAATAAAAAAGAATTTACTTTTCTAAGCAGTTGTAAATGAAAGACAAGGCTTTTATCTGCAGCAATTTACAACGTATACTGTAATAGAAAATAATGATTCACAATAAGAACTTCAAAGTGTCTGATTTAGGCTTCTAATTTTCAAGTCGATAGGATTTAGCATTCACAAATGAAGATGTTGGTTTGAGTAGATGGATCTTTAAGTTCGTTAAGGTACACAAGCCCTGGGATGGTATCGGCAAGCCTTGTGACTGTCAGTTGCTCCTTAATAGAGGCGTGATGTTGGCAAGGAATCCTGGAATGAATGTTGCCAGCAGTCATTACTTGTGCCTAACCTGGGAAAGCACCGTTAAAATCGGGAGTAATTTTGTGGGGGAAGTGACAGAGTGCTGCAAGCTCTGACTCTAATTGGAAGAGAAACTAGAAACGTTGCATCAGCGTTTGTCATAAGTGACCAGCTGAAACAAATTTGAATGTGCTGATCCAGACTATCCTGGCATGTTAGCTCAGATCACGGCAGCACATCCTCCGTGTGTTAAGGACGGCACAAAAGGATGAGGTAACGCTTCTGAAGTCCCAGACTGTTGCTGGGCTTTGCAAAGAGGCATGGTAAAAATGTCCCATCCTACAGTGCATAAAATAAGGAGAATTGCTGTCCTGGCACTTGCAGGGTACCCCCCTCTCCTCATTTTCAGGATGAAAGCCATGTGGGTAGGCTAGCCGTGCCCTTACCCTCATGTTGTTTTCCCACATCGGTTACATAGCCCTATTTATAAGAATTGTTAAGTATAATTGTCGCCTTTGCAAGAGCTGTGCCTACTCGCCGCTTCTCCACTCTCGGGTGTGCTGGAGGAGGTGTTACATCTCTAGCTAAGTAGGTTTTTAAAACTCACTCACTGCCTCTTAGAGATCCCTGTTGTACTAGTCCCCTCCGTTACCATCCCCATAGCTAGCTTGCTAGGGTCTGAATTTAAATCAAAACTTGTGCAATGTTTCAGTTTACATCAAATTGCATAGCCCAAGAGTTGTATATCATACAATTGGAGGATCTGCTTTCCTGAAAGGATGCTCGTCAGCTCTTTCACTTCACAGTGAAAATTTTTTTTCAATAATTTATGTAACCTTTGAGCCTGAAGGAAGAGAAAGACTAAGAATAAAGTACACCTATAGATTCATCACACAGACTGAACAGGCAAAAGCAGACAGAAGCATCAAAGGATGTTCTTATTTTTCCACTAAACCTAATTTCAGGACAGTTAGACTGCCGGTGCCATTATTGGTAGGTTTACTTGAATCTGAAATGTAGATGTTACGTGGTTTGAGAACATGCTACGTGTGAATGTGTGGGCATCAGTAGCACTGTGATTTGCATTCAAGTGAAAAGAAAACTGAACAAAGAAAATCACCTTAAAAACGGGAAAATGCCAGTGGAAAAATGTGGATGCATATCTGTTAACAATAGACAGAGAGAGGGTATCCCATTGACAGTAAAATTATGCTTTTATTGCCATAAGGGAATAAGAACACAATTCTAAAACAAGACCAGCCTTTACAAGGGACTGGACACTCATTTGGCTAAAAAAAGACTGAACTTAATGCTCTGTGGCTTCTTACAGAAGCGCAAAACATTGGGTTTTGCTTAATATTGCTCCCCTCATGTTTTGCTTGGAAACCAGATGGGGGGGAAAGGCCACTGATTTTAGAAATGTTACTTCATGTCGGTCTTCTGGAAAGCACTTGCTAAAGCTAACAAACCTCTGAATCAAAAAATGAGGTTTACCTGCAGTCAGCCCAGCCCCTGCGTTGGTTCAGTCCTTCGAGTGGACTGGTCTGTCTGCTGCCACCAGCTGGGAGGGCTCCGGGGCAGTGAAGGAACGACTCGACCAGAATATGCTGCATTTGCAGCTCCCTTTCATTTCTAGCGTTGCAGTTCATCGGTGAAAGCCTGGAGTTGTTGCAGCTATGAAATGTGTGCCTCTTACAGCCATTCTCTGTAAATGGTTTGGTGCATCCATGAAATAAACAAAAATATACAATGCCAATAACTAGAAATCTTTTAAAAGTCTGGGCGAAAACCAATGCAGGACCTAGTTTTGATTATATAAAATTTTATTTGAGGGGATACCTCTCAGATGTAATGCTGAATATAAATCTAGTGTTTGTAAGAAAATACTAATTAACCAGGTGGGATAACTCTCTACATCTCTTTTCTTCCTTTGAGTATTGGGAGAATGAAACGAAGTAGCTCTTAATATGTTCTCATCCAATTACATTTATCTCTCTGGCTAAAATTATTCATTGATCACTAATCGCTGGTAGTTGTTTACACACCACAGTGTTCACGTGTAGCATGCAGCATATTGAGGATTATTGCTATAATAAGAGCTAATCAATGAAACCCACTCATGACTCTCTTAATGAGGTGATAGTGAAAGGTTTTTCTTTTGATTACTGCAGCAATAGATTTTTCAAAACAGACATAGCTGTTCCCAGCCAGCAGGAAAATGGTTTTCAACATTAGATCGCAGACACCATTTTTCTCTTTCTCTATAATAATATTAAAGTTGAAAAACGATTATTCCGGTCCCCCTTTATTAAACAAGCTATTACAAAGCAAGTGAAGGATTTCTGCACCTTCAATTTTCCACCTAATAATAGTAAAATATATCCATTGTTACCTTGACAATATTAATGCTATTTCCCCCCCCCCCCCCAGTGCCCAGAGCAATGAGTCTCACCATTTTCATTGCCACCTTGAAACAAATTGTGGTTTAGATTTTTAATATTGAAGACAGGTTTGTTTTTTTTAACGGGTTTTCACTGTGATTAGTTAGTTCACTGGCTTGATACACACCAGTAGACAAGATACAGAAGTTAACTAAATCTTCACAACGACCTTTGGATTATTTTTGGTAATACCAGTATTTTGCACTGAGATACATCGAACTCTAAGATACCTTAAAATAAACATATGTCAGATATTAAGCATTTTGGCAGAGCTAATGCCATTAGCCTACATTTTTTTGAGTTTATCATGCCGTGCTTCTGCCATTAAAGCTTCAGACACACTGGCTCTCATGTTTTTGGAAGTAGTGTTTTCTCAAAGCGCTCTTGATTTATTAGAGAATGGTCAATTTGGCACCCATAAAAATAGATGAGTAAAGTTTTGACTTTGGAGCACGTTCACTTTTGCAATCGGGAACGGGATGCAGAAACAGCCCTTCCCAGGCATGTGATCTGAGTGTCAGGCTACAGCCATAGACTCGCTCTGTTTTGTCTCCAAACAGTAGGAAATCCAAGACAGAATGATCTTCAGTGGAAGATCCTTTAGATAATTCTTCTTAATTATTTATGCTGAAAATATTCCAAATGCAAAAAGAGACTAAAACTTCTTAGATTATGCAGATTCAAAGAGACTTTGGGGACATCCATTAATATTTGCATGCTGGATAGTTTGGTGTGCTGCTTCAATTATCTGGAGCTTGATCACTGTGTGTAATCATAATTTGTTCATAAAACTACCCAGGCCTGTCAGCACACTGCCTGAAATTAAGCTGCTTCTGCTTGTGCAGAGCTTATGAAAAATTGAATGGCAGTTCATTTTCCCAAAACATGACAAACATAAAAGAAATTATGAATTAATTTTAAACCCTGCTTAGCAGAGTCTTATCAATCTGATGGAGCCCTTTGTCTTACAGAAGTCTGGCATCAGAGCTGATATGCTTAATTAGTATCAAGCATCTCAAAATGTCTGTGACTGACAGGTTAGATCACTTGGTGTCCTCCCCCAACTTCCCCGTGAATTGCAGTTTGAAATATAACAGTTTTAGTTAGTCAGCTTCCCAACATAACTTTCACACCTTTACATCAAATTAAACACATGAAAATGGGATTGCTGTTGCAGATGAAGCAAAGACTGGCACAACCCATGAAATCAAAGATAAATAAAATCACATTTTTCTGCTGTGGAGTCTCTTTAGATCTGAGATTACAGTGTTCTGGCCTGGGAATATACTTCTGATTTGAATGTGAACGTAATATGTTTTCATTTCGCACTTGGAAAAATTAACCCACCTGGCACAAGCAATCAAGAGCTTCAAATAGGTTACTAGGCACATCCAATAAGCACTCTGGAGGGCATAAAAATTAAAGAATGTTTCTTTTATTCAGTAATTCTGCCTGGATGCAAAGGGTGCTGGCTATCAGTAGGGTTTGAAAGCGGTAGGTACCTTATACAGTTAATCTCCAAATAATTTTTTTCCAGAAGTATGCTGAGGTAGGGTAGGGGTGTCACTAGCATGAAAAGAAGGATTTGAGTCTCGAGCTTTAGTTAAAAGGTATTAATAGGTATTGTCTGCCTCGCAGAGAAAGGGAGGGCAAAGTAGAATAATACTTGAGGGTGTTAGAGAGAATTGTCTGGATTTTCCTTTTCTCTCATTGTAAGTGAAGCCTTGTAATTATTGCACTGATTTCCTCAAGGTAATTCCTGAACTGTGATGATGTAACGGGAGCATGACTTGACCTATAGAATTGTAGAGTAAGTTTAAAATTAAATGTGTCCTGTCCCTGCATATTTTTAGCAACATCTAGAGGAAAAGGTAGGTATGCAGAAAATATTGCATGAAGTTATGCGCATGGAAGAGCTATTAAAGATGCTTAGTTGAATTAGGATGGTAAAATCATCTGTAGCTGTAAGTTTAGCTTAAATCTAACCTTGTGGCAGTCAAACTACACTTGAGTTTTAGATGCAGGTTCTTGCCTCGTGTTGCTCAGATAATCGCAATGATGTGGAACTTTGGGTCTTGGATATGTTATGAATCTCAGTAAAGACAGTCCAATTCTTTGTTGGTATTTTCTGGACTTTCAGTAGGATTTAGCTATGCCTCATGCTGTTTGCTCCTGCTGGCAGGTTTCCCATTGGAGTTACTGGGATAATTTGCTGAGGAAGGAGGACAAATTTAGGCCTATTTCCTGTATTTCTTTTTTTATGTGCAAAGAAAGGGAGAAAGAATGAAATAGCCCTCAAGTATCTGAAAGGAGAAATAAGTAATCTTTTTTTTTTTTTTCCTCCTCAGCTCTGCAAGCCTGATTTTTTTTTCTTTTTTTTTTTTTTCATTTCTCTTTTCCAAGAGTCTCCTCGCTCTGAGAGTCTCTCAGATCAACTTATGTTCAGATTGCACTGGTATAAATGGTTATAGTTTATACACCTGCAATGAGAGCCAGGACTTTGAACAGACAGTATAATAGTTATGATCATGCTGAGGATTACCTTGAGGAGATATCTTATAAGTTGCTCTCCTATACTGAGCTTTTCATAAACCTTTCTGTGACTTTCATAGTGCACTCCTTCTGTGTGTACTTTGGATATTCCAGTTGAACCTACTGTGGTCTTCCCCTTCTTGCCAGGGCAATAACGTACCTTGGATAAGTGACTTCTCTGCATTCCAGGCTGCTCTTTTATCTTCCTTGTAGGCACTTTGTATCTTTTTTTTTTTTTTACCCCCCCCATTCTGGGGTGTATCTAGGTTTCCTTCTTCTCTTAAAGTGAAAATACTGTAAACTGGAAGAGCACAATATATTTCAACAAACCTGGATTCTCTCAGCAGAATAATATTTTTATGCTGGTAGCTATGCTCTCCCTGGAGGAACCTTAGCTTAACTCTAAACTCAGTTGTCACTGCTAGTCTTCATTTCTCATCATTTCTAGAATTACTGTACTGTAAAAGTAATTTCTGAAATATCATTACAGATTAAGACAAAGCTTTTTCTTTTTCTATTAGATAGCTGGGAGAGCTTTGGTATGTCTAAGAAACACGTTAGTGTCAGGGCAAAAATATTTTTTACTTACCTTACATTTCAAATTTAATAGCTACTAAAAGTATTTACTCATTATATAGCTACGAACATAAAAAGCCTATCAAGTATGTATCATTGGTAATGAGCATGCTGCCTTTTTTTTTAATGACAAGAAATGCAGCTAATGAGGCACAACTAGGCAAATCAGTAGCAAGTGCAAGTTCAGTCCCTGTGCTCGGTGTTAAAATCTGAGTCACTCCTTCCTCATCTCAGGCCTTTGATTTCCAAGGTCAGTGTAGGGATGGGTCCTGCATATGTTCTTGGACTCTGAATCTTTGACAATTCACTACTCTGAGTTTTTAGGGGTTTTTTTATTTGCCTTTATACATATGATCCTAGCAGGTTTTAATGATAGCACAAACATTTTATTTCTCCCGGGCATATGGAATAAAGAAGATGTTTTCACACATTTCATTATGAAACATTTGTTACATTCTCAAGGGCGTTATGGAAGCTTCATACCTGCTTACAGAAGCTCACCCATCTGAACCCAGTGGGGATGGTTCCTTTTTGTGGCAGGAAAAGATTGGGTTTGACTATATTTGCAGGTTGCCTTGATCCTCTAGAAATGCTGTGCTAAAAGTGGTTTGTTTTTCCCTGCATCTCTGCAGTAAATTACATGTTTCAGAGTAGCGGTGGGCACTCTAAAATGGTCAGTCTGACGGTTATTATGATTTTGTATGATCTTGAGTAGCACGTGATTAAAGGGATGATTTTGAAGTGTCACACTGCAGCTTTGTTAATGTACTTGGCGATTTTCAAGTGGTCCTAGCGTAGGAGTCGTGGAGGGGCTCTTTGTAGCCCTAATACCGTAAACCTCTAATGAATAGTCCTTTTCCGTCTACCTAGTGCTACATGCAGTTCAACCTTTCAAGAGAAAATAGAGAACTTGATGCAAACTTAATGCCCAGCTATGAAAACTGGGGTCTTCAGTGCTACGTGGAGTTCCCTTTCTGCCTTTTAGCACTCTTGGACATTAGCCAGAAGATGTGATAAACTAAACTTTCCCTCCGATTATTTACTTTGATTTCTGACTCCTATGCCTATTAACCTAAGTGTGCTTAAGTTATATTCCTAGAAATGTCTGCTAGTCTTGGCCTCAGTGGGAACATTTTCTTCCAATCTCTAAACTGTCAATTTGTCCTGAAAATGGAGCTTCTGTACTAAACAACGGGGAGTAGGAGAGGGCAGGACAACTGCACAGAGCAAGAGACTTGAAGCACCTGGCAAATCTTTGGCTATGCAGTTCTTCCCACAGGAATGTAATCGGCTCCCTTCTCCCACCATCTGGAAGACAGAGAGGTTTTGCCAGCAGAGGAACTTGCTCTGCAGTCCCCATCCTGCCTGCCTTCTGTTCTTTTCTCCACAAAGAGCATTTTCTCCCTTTCTGACTTCACAGGCTGATCCAGAATCCCATGTGAGAAAGTAAATGGAGGTGGGAGTATTGTGGGATGGATATTCCTCGATTTGATCCAAAAAAACATGGGAAGAAATTACATTCTGCTCGAGTTTTTTCTGTCTTTGAGAGCATTAAATGTGCTGACCTGTGGAAAATAATGGTTGCTATTGGCTTTGAAATGAAGCTGTGCTTTTTGTTATTCCAAATCATATTTGAACAGCTTCCAAATGATTTGGTAGAATTTCACAGATACAGCTGAAACAGAATGTGGTACAATAGCTTGGGGTTTATTTTGTTTTGTTTTCCCACCACCTCTTACCCAGAATTTCTCCAAAATGGAAATTGTGGTTCCATTTGAAACCACGTTTGCTTGTGTCAAGGACATGAGTCTTCTGTGCAATGCACGTATTGGTGATCTGCATTAATGCATCTTTAAATTTACTGATCTGTTGTTGCCAGTGATCAGAAATGTGCCTTGATTCGTAGTTCAAGGAGTTGATTAGAGGCATTAGTTCTGCAGCGTTACTTTTGAGACTTCCTTGTTGCACGTAGTGGGTGTTTTATTTCTTTTAATTTTCTTTTTTAACATAATTAAAGATACGAAAGTAAATGATAGTTTCTAGTTGTTTATGATGTAGTATTTTAAACATACTTAAACCATTTCACCTTCTGTCCCTCAGGTTAGGTGATCTCTTGATGTAACTAGCAGATTCTTAATATTGTCTTCTAACAGTGGTCACGCGAGCGTGTTGCACGGACACTTAAATGCGCACCCCCAGGTTACGCGTGATGTAGGTGCGGTGTTGCAGGATCTGTTTGTAACTGCAAGAGAGCTCTGCTCTTCTGCTTACACGACTGGAAACTGGAAAAGGCCATAAAGATGTTAAATGTTCTCTTTAGCCTGTAGCCTCTCCAAAACGGGTGGCCGCGGTTACCTTTTGCCACCCAAGCTGGGTGAGTGAATGCCAGGGAGAGGGTGGAGGGCGCCAAAGTTTGTAGTGATGATGTCGTGAATGGTGACGTTAGAATTCATGTCACAGCAACATCGTGAGAAGTAAGTCAAGAGCCAGCCCCCCTGCTACTGTGAAGGCCAGTTAAGGTAGGAAAGATGTGATACGTTGTAGCAAGCTAAGGAAGAAATGCAGTTATTTAACAGCACTTAATTAAAATGTTTCCCTTAATAATGCATACATCTTTAATGACCATAAAAACTGTTTCCTTTGCTTGTTCTTTATTTCAAACACTTGTCACAGAATTTTCATGTATAGAACTGAGTATATGTGACAATCAACAACTGCTCAGATACCCAAATTGATGTTAAAATATTAATTTTGCAAAGTCAAATAGTCCTTTCTTAAAAAAAAAAAGTATTTACTCCAGAGCAAAGTTTGATTGAAGCAATGTGATTCAAACTTGTCCTTTTGTCCATAAATAATGGATTTTAAAAATGGAAGGATAACTTTGTGAATTGTTAAGGGCAAGAAATATTCAAAGATTCAAACTGCAAATAAAGTATTATTTAAAACAGTTAATCAGATGTTGGTTCGGGGAATTTTTTTCTAGTCTTCATTCTTATGGTGATGTTTGTGCCAGTTAGTTCTTAGGGAAGTTGTTGGTTCTTAGGGAAGATTATTCATTTTCAGAGTAGTAGTGAAGAACCGAATCATTTGTGTTTGAGCATCTACCAAAGAAATGCTGGGCAAGTCACTCACTATCTTCTGCTTTGTAATATTTCCCCTTCATAGGGAGGATAGAAGTGGACCTCTGAGAGGGAACTGGAAATCGGATAAAAGAATAAAACCAACAGATGCTCAAATTGTCAAGCCTGAATTGGCTAAATCTTGAAATGTAATACTGAGATCCCAAAGTCAGCACAATCTGCCAGAGATGTTGCTGGTTTAGGTGGCCATTTGTCTTGCACAAAGAGAAGATGGAGGGCAACTGAAGGCCGTTATAGTTAACTTACTATTCGGAGACAGTTCAAGTAAGCATCCAAGTCACAGTGTCCTGAAGTCCTTTCTCATCAGTTCTGAACGTAGTTTTTATAAATTGAGTCTTCCTGTGCATGTTATTTTGGTTTGGCATGCTATTTTTAACGTCCCTTGCTGCAATAACGTCTAAGTGATGAAACGGAGACGTGTTTGAGTAGTCTGTGGGATGCAAGGCATAAGCGCCTCAGCCCGTCGTTACTGCTGAGACCAGTTTTACAATTGCCATCCCCAAACCCAAGCAGACAACATTCTTTTGAACTTGCTTCCCTCCCACGAGTTGCTCAACGCCTCATTTAAACTACATATCATGTCTCCTGGTTCATCTCTCCTTACAAAACAGGAAGGAAAAATTATTTTGGAACCAGTACGAGCCCAGTTGGCTGTTGGTGATGCAGAAGGGGCACTGCTGGACGGTGCTCCCCCAGCCATGCCTACCCTCCTGCTGCAAAACATCCCACACCGCTGAATTGTGTGGTTCTGATGGCATTCTTGAAAACTGGATACAGATAATCCAGAAAGAGAAAATGAAGTAGAAATTACATTTAAACTAGTCTCTCTTTTCTTTTTTGACCCAGTTGTTTTTTAAAAATTTTGCTAGCAAAGTGACACCCGTGAAGCAATATTTGCCTGATACAAAGCCTTTAAAATATTTACCTTTAGTTAAAAAAAAAAAAAACAGTTGAAGAACTGTTCTTTCAAAAGGACTTGTTAGATATGTATCCTAATTAAGCAATAAAAACGTTAGATGCAAAAATAACTTTCACTAAGTCATAATCTCAAGTAACCAGTGGACCATAGATTACTTGGAGTTAAACTCCTAGCTTCCTTCTTAGTTTTGAAAAACTTTGACGGGTATATTTCAGAATTTCCATGTTTCTCTTCATTGAAATAACTGTTAGAAAAAATTTTTAAGGAAGTTTCTGATGCAGAAATGTGAAGCACAGCAACAAGAGTGGGAGGAAGCAACAGAAATTGCCACAGTGGATTTAAAAGACTGCATGGTAGGGTTAGAATTAGCAGAGGCAGTAGCATTAATAATGTTTTGCATTACTGCATCAATTACCTGGTTCACTGTGCCATTGAAGAAAGGGATCTCATAAATTCCATCTCTTGCTGTTGAAGGATATTAGCCATCCGTTTACTGAGGGGTTTTAATTTGCAGAGATATGAAATGATGTTTGACCCAAGTGCTTGCTGAATGCAAACCAATGACAAATATATATCTAGCTGCAATATTTAAGAATCTTTCCAGGAAAAAAAAAAACTTCAATGAAATAATTTGATGTCTGTAGTTTGATTTGCATAAGAAATCTACATGCATATACTAAAACTTACAGAGCAATTAAGATGTTGTTTTCTTCTCTGCCTGTTGGATTCAGGTCAAGACAGGAAATACAAAGTGTGCTCTTCAAAATATTAATGTAGTGGCTGCTACGTGCCCTTTTAAAAATGAGGTGAAATTAGTAAACAGATGAGGAGGCTTTCAAAGGAGAGTGAAATTTAGTTATTTGAATTTATTGTAACCTGTTGTTGATACGGTCATTTATGAGATAAAGGACAAATTTTTACTGACAATATCAATGCACTGAAATTCTGTAAGAATTTGCAGCTCGCTTTGTTCAGAGCAAAATGTGCATTGAAGAACGGTGCACAGTGAGCCTGTCTGGCACTTAGCTGGTAAATCCAGCTACTAGTGTTTCTGGGTGCTGCTGGAATGGAAATATTATAAAACCCTGTTCTGGCCCCATAGCCCGATCCATCCAATATAATATATGCAAGGATGTTACAATTGTTTGGTCTTTTTACTTGAGTAAAAGTTTTAAGTATAGATCAGAAAAAATATAAATATTGCTAAAATAACTTTCTGTATTCTAGTCAGTCTCAAGAATGATCACCAAGGAATTTGATTAAAAGAGTCAGAGCTGTGCTAACAGCAGTTTGCTCCAGTGTGGTAGAGCCTTTATTAAAATTCCAATTAAAAATCACCAAGAGGAAGGCTGCTCTTTGCGCTATTTGTCCTGGAAGCCACAGGCATCTGTGTCCAGTGGAAAGGTTTTTTTGCTTGTTAATTGTAGTCACATTTTGGAACACTAATGTCTAGAAAGGTATGGAAGCAGGATTAGGACTTGGGGGCTCCTGGATCAATCGTTGGTTTCTGTAATGGCGTTTGGACTATGTACACAAGAGTGGGTTAATGCATTTAACAGGAATTTGTGTCCTTGCATATGTGAAAGGATTAAAATGACAATAAACCATGTATCTCGGTGACCACTTACAAGTATTTGAATTGTTTGTAAAGGATATTCTCACTTCGAATGACCCTATAAACATTGATGAAGCCAGGCTGTATTTTCTTGAGATTCTTGCAAAGTTAATATTTGAAGAAGTTGTGTGTGAGGGTATTGTAATGTAGAAGCAATGTGAGTGTAATTTTTAAAAGGTGTAAATATTGTATGAGGCTTGCGGCCAGTGGATACCGTTAACAAATGCGTGTCCACGGATGGCTGGAGATAAGTGTGTGAGCAGCTCGTTGGAGGAAAAACTCTGATCCTAAGAAATACTGTCAGGCATTTGTTTCTGATCCAGTGTCCTAAAAGCCAAAGGGATTGGGAGTGAGATTGCAGCCTTTTAGGATTTGCTCATCAGAATATTTGTATGATATTATTAATAAGGAATATTAAAATGGTAACTCATGGTTTACATTTAATGAGGATACAACATTGCATGTGGGAATGCAAATTGCTTTCTAGCACCACTCAGGAAGTTGCATCTAGCTTGAGATCAGGAATACAATGGCTTCTTCCCCAGTTGTTTCCACACAAACCCACTTATAGAATCATAGAACGTTTTGGGTTGGAAGGGACCCCTAGAGGTCATTTAGTCCAACCCCCAACTTGTCTGTAGTAGTTGTGAACGGCTGCATATTTGCTGGTTCCAAGACTGGATGACATTACTAGTAAAACTAATTTTCTGAAAGGAACCACTGATATTATGGCAATTACCTGCCTCCCAATCTCCAGGGTGGCTTTGGGTATCACCGAGTCACCTCATAAGGAGTGTGAGCCCAGACAGCATCTTCAGGTGACGTTACACGAGCTTTTGCACAGGTCTTGGGCCTCTGGACCTTTGACTCTGCCATGTCTTGGTGATTCCTGCAATATGTGCTGTGACAGAAGTTACGAACCCATGCTCTCTGGACAGTTCATACAATCATAGAATCATAGAATGTTTTGGGTTGGAAGGGACCACTAGAGGTCCAACCCCCCTGCAGTCAGCAGGGACGCTGCTAACTAGATCAGGCTGCTCACAGCCCTGTCCAACCTGGTCTTGAATGTTTCCAGGGATGGGGCCTCCACTACCTCTCTGGGCAACCTGTTCCAGTGTTTTACCACCCTCATTGTAAAGAATTTCTTCCTTATATCTAGCCTAAACCTACCCTGATTTAGTTTAAAACCATTACCCCTTGTCCTAACACAGCTGGCCCTACTAAAAAGATTCTCCCCAGTTGTACTGGCTGGGCATGCTGCCACGCAGGGCCTCGACCTACGTGCATCACCTCCTCGAGGATATAAGTGCTCCTCTTCCACCAGCCAAGGGGAGCCTGTAGCCAGGGAAGGGTGCTGCGTGGACACCGGTGATGTTATTTCTAATCTTTGCTGTGACTAAGTGCACAAATCCCTTGACAGCTTTAATGAAGTTTACAGCAGTTACTTAACATCGTACACAGTGCTTGCTGTAGGTGGCAATGGGAAGATTTCCTGAATTCGCAGGTTTATGAAGTGTAGCGCTAAAACAGCTTAAGGCTTCATCAGTTCTAGTTCTGCCATTAAGCGTTGCCACAATCTGCAAAATGAATATGGATGACATCCGAGAAGGTTATGCTCATTAGTTTAGTTGAAGTCATTCCGTGGCTCGGATTGCGTAAATTAATATTTTTAACTCTAATTTTAATGGGAGGAACAATTGAAAGCAACTCTAAAATCAGAGCATCATAAAAAGATATTGCTAGCCTGTAAATGTGGCTCTGTATGATGATGATAATGAACAGCGTGTGACATGTTATTCTAAATATCTCTTTATTGAAAGATACGCAGATATATAACTCGCAGGTTTTAGTTTCTCATACCTATGTGTATTGCTGTACTACTGTACAAGGTAGTAATTCATAAATATAGTACAAGAATTTGAATGTTATGAACTTAAAACTTTTAGAAATTAAATGTTGTCTTTTTAGCTTTGAAATTAGGTCTTTTAGAATGATAGATGGAGAACCAATGATTCCAAGGGTTTTTTTTCTATTGCTGTATATGTGATCTGCTCAGTTGAGCCTAGTCTCTGTCTGCATGATTAAAACTACCGATGCATATCTTTGCTTTTGAGATATTTATATTCTCTGCTTTTTCTGCAGTACCATGTGGAAGCCCCAGGTTAGCTTTGTTTTCTCCACAGAGAAGCTATTCTTCCTTTCTTTTAATGCTATGCTCATGTGTATTTGTTAGAGGTATTCTGGACTTTCCAGCCATCTCCTATATAGTATTTGGGAGAAAAAAAAACCCAGAAGCTCTCCCTGATCCTCCCCCCTTAGGAAGCCCATTAAACACTGAAATTGCCAAGAATGTTGGTAAAGGAAAATATTTATCATTCGAGGTATATCTTAAAATTTTGGAGCCATGCTGTGACAGTGTGCAACATCTACAGATTATGAAATTACAGTAGGAAGTTATGGTGCTGTGAAGAATTTATATGTAGGAATGGAACAAATAGAAAATTAGGTTAAATTGAAAATTCTAGTTATTTTGTTTCATGCCCCGTGATTTCACTCATCATAACTCCAGAGACCTATGCATACATCAAGAACCCACTGTTATAAAGAGCTTAAAGTCTAAGACAGGATGTGTGCCAGGACATATTTGAGTATCAGTGAAGATGTGATTGTAGCATATTTGGACATACCTCTGAGTTATTTATGAGTGATGGCAGTAATGATGGAACAATTGAAGTTTCATGTAAGATTGTAGAAAAACACTGTGAAACTTAAGATGAATTAGTTGGCCAATTTTGTGCTACGTGATCATGGCTGAATTGCTACCAAAAAGAGTTTTATTTAAAGGCGGTTCAGGTAAGTCAGCCTTAACCCACATGCCCTTGTAGATTCACAGAAAGAAGAGATTTCAAGTGGAATTCTGAAATCTTGTTCAGCCAAAATTTTGTTTGTGTATGAGATTATCCAAAGATCACCGTAAAGTGATTGAGGATACAACCCTGAGGAGCTGCACAGAGAAGCTCCTGAAGGAGGGATCAGACTGGCAGGGGGAGAACCATGGCAGAACAGACTAAAAGAAGCAAAGGACTTTATGAAGTCATTATTATATTTTAAAAATTCATTGTTGTTTGATCACTGTAGCGGCTACTGTAAAACACATGTGGAAGCCGTAACGCTACTGACTGGGGGTTTAGCAAGTAAATCTGTGTAATCCTCTGAGGACTTGTGTGCTACATGGCCGCTTGCTGAGCCACTTAGGCTTTCATACCTGTTTTGTAGATAAAGATACATAAGGACCGGTGAGTTCAGAGAGAACTCTTGAACAGAATTTCAAGCCATAGCAAGCTGGCCCACCCAGGGCTGTACTGGAGCTTTTAACCTTGAAGGCTTGGAATGAATTATTTTATAGGCATAGTTTAAAGAATTTATTGAACCTTTCAGAAGTAGCCTCATGCAAGAAGGCTTCAGCTATCTAAAGCCATCTGATAGCCCCATGTGAATTTTGAGTTTTATTTTTTGATCTTGGGTTTTTGACATGTTTCCCCCTGGCTTGAACCATTGCTTTAAGGGCAGTGACTGCCAGTATATGTCTTTTCTGTGCTAATGTTTGTGAGGATGTCTGTTAGGTCAACAGATATAACCTGTGTAGTCTGACACAGAAATGTTTATCTCTGTAAAAGGCAACCTGGTAGGATTTATTTTTTTAAAAAAAAGCAAACCCCAAACCCAAAGAAACTTGTCCGTTTTTCTTTTTGATTTGGTAAATGGCTTGCTTGGATTGAATTTCTAATTAAGCTTGGGTTTATATTGGGATGTTTATTTCGCAGGGAGATTATTTCCAGTAATGCATCTCAGATAAACAGGCGACAGCAAACCATAGACAAATCCATCGCTAATTCTGGCATTATCAATCACTTTTTAAGCTAATGCACAAAATCTCCAAAGACAAACATTTAACTCTGTTCAATGTGTTACTGTATGTCAACTGTTGATAGAGAGGTTTTTTAATGATTTTGGATGTGTCATGCTCCACTTAGAATTCTCTAGCGTTTCCATTGATAAATACCGAGGCATAACTGTCATTTGCATGAATGGAAGCTGTAATTATAAATGTACTTATGGCCTGTGTTGAAGTCACGAATGTAAAGAGGGATGTTTGCTAATGTAGAGATATAAATAACAGTTATAAATGTTCACTCCCTAGCATGGAAATTATATTTCAGACCGTTTGAGATGCATTTTGTTTTTTCAATAATAGTATTAGGAGGCTGAATTTTTAATATTTACTATGTTGCAATTAAATTGTTGATTGTATAAATAAGTTTGGCAAGAGGGGCATATCTGTTTATCAAACACGAGAAACAAGTGTGAGAATTGGCTTGGCAAATTTAAGATTTAAAGAATAACGACGACCAGCACCATTGGAGAGGAGCCTGCATCTCCTTAGGGCTGTAGCCTCAACCACTTTTTTTATTATTAGCTTTGGATAAACTCATATAGTTTAGACAAGATGCTGTTGTCCTCAAAACATGAAGTAACTTTTGATCAGCTCAAAAGTTGCAGTTTGTTTTCCACTGGAAATTAAAAAAAAAACCTCCAAAGACAAAAATTCCACACTTTGTTGTGAAATGAAATTTTCTAAACTCTACCCACCTAACTTAGATAATTTTGATACGAAATTGATCCTAAAAGCCAGTGACCATTACCTTGTAATCTCCTTAGTACGTGGATTCCCTACCTATGGGACTGGACACAGTGAAAGCCATGGCCGAGGTAGAAATCCTCTTGTTGGGGATGAGCAGCCAGCTGAACGGCTCTCAGCTTTCCGTTTCTGTGGTGAGGTGTCTCTGATGTGTTTGGAGACTTGCAACCCGCTAAATACTTGGCCTTCAAAAATTGAGCTTGGGTGCTTTCATGTAAATTCGGATATGTTCCAGATAGAGATGATCCAAGTATAAAAATATGCTATGTGCAATAATAAAAGCACCAAGCAAAATCTTAAGCTGGCAAGAAGGCACTCAATTTCCATTCAGTTTGTGATCACTTGGACAGGAAATACTTAAATCTTTATCAGCCACCAAAATACATTGGCAGTTGCATGACTGTAGGAGCTGGTGAGATGCTCCAAGATGTCTTCATTCGCAACCTGCCCAACCGAACAGCTGTACCGTGATGCTTTCCCAAGTGAAGGTGTGGAGGTGCATCGGTCACTTGTTTTTCTGGCATTATTCAAGGGATTTACTAGATCGGAGCAGCCCTTTAGCTAGCTCAGATGCTGCTGAAATACCCTGAGGCCATAGAAATTCTACAAGCGCATCTTTTTCTTAGTTCCTAGAGAAGTAGGAGTGCCTGATGGTTCCGGTCATGATCCAGCCAGATACTATGAACTAAGATATTTCTCCAAAATTTTTGCAATCCAAGTTATAGGTCTTCCCTCAAATGCCTCATCAATGTCCTTCCACTGAAGAACCGACATCATTCCATATCATTTCTAATGAATGCTATCAAGATGAGGCAATTGTCCTATGAAAAGTATTTTTTTTTTTTAGTTAAATTTGATGAAATGAAGAAAATAGTGGTGCTATTTGAATATTTGTTGTTTATTTTTACTATTGATTCATATTATCCTGCTTTGTATCAATAGTGCTTTGCAGGTACTGAGAGTTTGTCACCTGCGCGGTCATAGTAGATGCGTTTAGCAGGCTCCTTTTTAAAATTGTACCTGCTTTGATTTCTGTGATCTTCATGATGTAGGTGAATGAAATTGATTGAGTAACGTGTAGGATCTATTTTATAGCCAGATTGTGTACTTAGTATTCTGTAAGTTATTGTAATGAAAGTCAATAACTAAAAAAGCTTTTTTTAACCTCAACTAAATACTGGGGAAAAAAAAAAGGTCATTTAAAAACTTATTGTTTAACTGTGCTTCACATTGTCAGCGTGGGGATTAATCATCTTCAATTTTTATAAAGCTGCTAAAACATATTTTAACAAAAATTATGTAAGGCATTCTTAAAAGGAAGTTAATAATAGTCCTTTTACTATTCTATGACAACTACAACTTAGTTTCCACTCCTGTGGTCAATACAGGCTTCCCCATTTTTTTTTTTAATTATTTTTTTGTAATGACAGTCAACGTTGTTTAAAATTGCTTGAAATACAGAGTGCAGAACTTGTTCATATTTTTGCTGGGATTGTCTTGCACAACCAAAATTACAGTCGTAATTAAGAATGTGTTTATTAACTATAAATTTATCTTTGGTGCCTAGACCCTTCAGATTAAATACGCTATTCATAAAAAAAAAAAAAAAATTCAGGGTCATTTTAATTAGGGGCAAGGAGCTGAATTACTGAGCTAGAAAGCACTGCCTGAATCCTGTTTGCAGTTCCTCGCAAACTTCTCCCGAGAAGTTGTTGCTAAGGAACACCATCAAGTGTGTAGCTGCTCCAGAGCAGCTTCTCCTTTACCCTTCTTTTACATTCAGAACGTAAAAGAAAATACTGGGTTTATACCAATATTTTTAACAGGTATCTATGTGCTTACAGTTTTTACAGAACGGACAGAGAAATACTGGGTGTTGTACAGATGAATAAATTACAGCCCCTCGGAAACGCAGGGGTCGTATTGTCACTTATGTTTAAAAAGCAGTTTTTGTGACTCAGATTGTTGGAACAATTCCTCAGAACTGAAAAATTACATTTACAGTTTCCCAAATCCATTCTAATTGGTTTGATGCATGCGCTGGCAGAATAATTGATTGACGCTAAGATCACTAAGCAAAGAGGGAGCTAACAGAATCAGATTAATGAAAACATATGGTAATTACAACTGTGAAAAAACAACTTAGAATTTATAATGTTGCCTCGGGGCAAATAATCAGATGTGTTATCAATGAACAATTAGAGTTGATAAAAGTCATCTTGTATGTATAGGATTACCACGCGTAGTTAAAGATGTGTTTTAAATGAAAGATTTATTGGAAGTCTCCTGCCTAAAATATGCGTGACATGTAAACACATTGTTTATGATAACAAATAAAATCAAATTCCTGCAGAACGCTTCATGGCAGAAGATCAAAGTTTATGTATGCTTTTCATTTATATTCTGTAAAAGATTAATTTCACGCCCTTTATTGCATTATATTAATTGGTTTCCCTAATATGTGTGTTACTAATGAATATTCCTATATCGCCTGTCAAAATACTGGTATATTAATGATAGAAGTAAAAAATTAACTTTATGGCTATGAAAACATCTGCATTTTGCAAGAGCATAAAAAAGTAATGTGTGACAAAATATAGAAGTAGGAAACACCTACCACATAAAATTTAAAAATCGGTTCCTGAGGGCAGGTAGTTCTGAAGAGCCAGTGTTTGGGGAACTGCCGATCTTTCTCTCCAAATCCCCATTCCTCCAGCATGGAGTAGAGGTCCCATACCCATTCAGAAATGTAGCAGTAGTTGTACAGAAGTATATCTCAGCCAGCTTTGGCATGGAGTGGTGATAGAGAAAAATCTAGGGAGAAAGGAGGGAATAAAGATGACTATCATGGTTGCCATATTAATACAGAAAATTTGCTGTTAGTTATTCTCCAAATCTATTTAGAAAAACTGTAGTTTATTCATTTTCTTTTGGCGTTTCTGTGATTGCAAAACAAAATTGAAGAACTTGTTTTGTGTATCCTTGTGCAAATACATGGTATCGTGTGTTTGCGCAAGGGTTACCCGTAAGAAGTTGTAGGATTGGGATCATGTCTATGTTTAGCAATAACTTGCACACTCAAATGCTGAGCAAGATACTGTAACTCCACCTTATGTGAGAAATCATCTCTTACTGAAGTGAATAATAAAGGTTTTAATGTCATTACTGTAATGCAATTGGGACTGGACTCCTAAAGCTTTTAGAAAAAGATGCAAATTATCCTAACGTTACCTTAAACATCATTTAGATGCCCATAATTTTAAGGAATATGACTCTCTAACTTCCAGATCTATCTTAGCCTTTAATTATATGCAAAATTATGTGAACATTGGATCCAGCATTCACTTCAGCAAGACTGCTCTATCTCAGTTGCTTGTAATTTCTTCTCCTTGAGTGTTAGACTTTTTACCAGAACCATGTTCCAAAGCTTCAATCTTCCCGCACCAGGATCTGGATATACTCTGGCAATCCAATGTAGTAGTCACCGTCTCGTTGCAGGGAACTGTCCTGTAGCAGTTAGTGAGGTTTTATTTGTCCTGGAATGATCAAATAGAAAGGTTCAAAATTCAAGGAATCCCTGAACAGGATCATTGGGACAGGTAGAGATCCGTTATGAAATCTCCTTAACGTTCAAAGGCGCGTGAGCAGTCAAGGAAAGAACAGGGAAGAGAAGGGAAAGCTTAAAGGAAATCTTAAAATCATGTGAAATTCGGGCTCTGCTTGTAGCTCCGCACAGGCACGGTTTTGTTTTCATGTAAGTGTAGGCACAAATTCTGGTGGTGGATCTCCCCATTCAGAAGAGGCAGCCATGTTCTAATGCAGGGACCAAAAAAATGAAAATAACAATAGATTTTACTTGACAACTATGCAATTTAGAGCTGGACATTGCCTTGCACAAAATCTATGGTTTCTTTGAAGTGAAAGCTCTCAGTGAGGTGAAAAGCCCAAGTTCTTCAATTTTCATGCTTCCATCTTGTCTTCCTGCTGTAAATTCCATTCTTCTGCTCTCCGAGCTTGCGTTGAAATGTGTCTGGAAAAAATCTTCTTTGGGACATTTGACAACCCTTTTTTGTTTCCACCTGTTGTACTTTCCCACAAAACAAAAGGAAAATTTATGCTTCTATAGAAATTTAAATGCTACTGTTAATTAAGATTTTTGTGGCTTTCAAGATCCTGTGATACCAGTGGTGGTAATGCAGTTGTTTACTCCATCGGCTACTTGATTAATCCTCACTTATAATCATAGTTACAGCAATATTCACCTCCTCAGAATAATGTCATTATGATTTAAACCAGGAATTAGTAAACAACTCACAGCTGTTGTGCAAAATGTTTGTATAGTAATGCATATTCATGAATATTTCATACAATAACAATTATTAATTTGGTTTTTGCAGAGAAACAACTAAATGATATTTTACAGATTGATGTTTGGCAAATAACGCAGTTTGTTTTTCATGGCTGGTGTCAGTGATGTATGAATCGCCCCACGTGTACTTTCTCACTAAACATTGCAAAAAGCTGCTTTGCAGAATCTTTAAATATCATTGAGGCAAATGTTTTGGTTTTGTTTTTTTTTTTCGCTGTGTGCGAAGGGGCTAAAGAACCAAGGTTGCAAGCTGTGGCATAGGACATGAAGGGGTTCATTCTTTTTCCCAACCATAGCAAAAATTCTTAGACTCTTCCCATGCAAGCTGTTCTTGGTTTCAAATAGCGGAGATACCAATAGTTGGAAGCAGTCTGTTCTTATAGCCGTACCATGAAACAGATTTTCTTTCCTAATGTATAACTCTAAAGATATAACTTGAAATCAGCCCTGTTTTGAGGAGGTTGGACCAGATGATTTCCGGGAGAACACACGAATCTAAATCATTTTAGGATTCCATGATTTTGTATACTAAAGTTTCTACTTCTGCAATTTAGGCCCGCTGTTATTTGCCTCATGTGCATATGAGATATGGGGAATATTTTATTCCCTTCATCTTTGCAGCTGCCTCTTACATATTTAAATGTCACTGCTCTGCATCCTCTTGGTCTGATACCATTTTAATCATAAATAGCTTCCTGGAATTTGTTGGTTTAGATGTTTTCCCAACTCATGGTTCAACTAACCCACACCCTTCATGGAGAACTCCAAGCTGGGTTTTGTAGGCTGTATTGTAGGCCTTACCACTAGTTAATAGGATGGAAATCTTAGCTTGTTTTCCATACAAAATATTATTAATGTAATCTATTATGATGTCTGTCTTGTCTGATACAGCTGAGGGATAGTCAGTTTATGATCCATTGTAACTTTGAGATTTTGGCATTTTATTGAAAGAATGGATGGGCAACCAATTTTTTTCTTGTTGAAAGTGTAAAAATATGACTTGTCCTAGAATTATGTTCTGTTGCTTCCTTCTCTGAGACCTATGCTGTATTTATTTGTCTTGGTTATGAAAATGCAAAGTGTGATTGTGTGAAAAGCATTTCTGAAGTCAAAATTTGAAATTACTAATTCTCTTCTTGCCTACAAGATATGATTGCCTTATGAATTGAAATAACCTTGATCCATGTCATCTTCCAAGGGCTCATAGGTAGTTTTATAATTCTGATTACTTGAAAATCGATAAAAGTTGAGGCAGTCTAAAGATCCATGCTGCTTCTTTTCTCCCCTTTCTTGAAATAGAACAAAGATTAGGTTTACTGAACACTTTGTGTTTAGAAACTTTACCTGTCTTCCACAAGTTCTCAGAGGATGTGGATCCAATTAGGAGCTAGTCACAGTTTTTTCTCTCAAGAGGCAGCTGAAAAAAGTTTACAACCCTTGCCATAAATGAATTGTTGTTCTGGCATAAAATTATACAGCTGAGAGAACGCATTTTATTTTATTTTTCCAAGCAAGCTTGACATGAACAGCGGCACCTTTAAGATTTCTTCAGTGCTGTATCAGCCTCGAGGGGGAACGGGACCATTATACTACTGAATTTAATTTAGGTATAACTAGATTTTGTGGGGTGGTCAATAAGCAGAAGCTGTTACTCAGATCAGTGAGGGCTTCTTCTGTCTTAATTTTAGTACTAATTTCATTTAGTGCTACTCCAATGAACTTTTAAAAGGAAGAAAACTGTTCCTTAAGCTTTTTCTGCTTAATGCTCACTTAACTAGCAGAACTATGAACCCTGTCTTGTAAGAAATCAGATTTTATTTTTTTTTTTATCACAATAATTCGATAGAACAATTCCAGTTTTCATGCTGAGGATATAGGCTAGGCTTCACTGATGTTTATAAGCTTCACTGATGTTTATAAAATCCTGTAAAGCTTTTCAATGGACTTAGAAAAAGAACTTTAGCTAGGAGAGTTAGGCTACAAGAGAACCCTCAAAAGAGGGGAGCAAGGGGAAAGAGGAGTAATATGAGTAAGTTGGAGCATCATTTAAGCTTTTTTTTCAGAAGTTTTTGGGCACCATGAGCTCTCAAGTAAGGAAACCTCATGGATTGTATGTTCTGTACCTCTGAAGAACGTAAGGGAAATCCCTACCCAGCTTCCTAGGCTTATTAATTTGGTTTTGCAGGCTGATACAAATTCATATCTGATTCAGAAAGTTCTGTCATGACTTTCTTTACGCTTAACAGCTGCTGATGGCTGGTGTGAATTTTAGTTACTTTCTTAATGTAATAGTTTTGCTATCCAGAGCAGCCTGTCTGTAAGTTCCCCGATTCGTTTGTGTTGTGCTACTTAAGCGTTGTCTCTTGTCGCTTGGCCCAACTATAAAGCACAGGATTTTATCACAGAATCACAGAACTTATCCTTACCATTCAGAGAGGAAAAATGCATTTGGTGATACCCATCCAGTTCTTGGTATCGTGGAGTCAATGAGTTGTTCTCACTTAACTCTTTACCAAACCATTTCAGCATTAGCTGATTTTGTTGGTAGATGATTTGTTTTGCTTAGCCTCGTTAACCATTTCTGTAGCGCTGTGTGCAGCCGTATGCACAAGGATTTCAGTCAACTCTAGAAAGGGTATATGCCCTTGTCAAGTGCTTGAAAAGCTTTTTCTTTTCACTTTGAGGGATATGTTATGAATTTGGGATTGGATCAGAAAGTTACAAGTCAAGATCCTTCATGCTGCTTTTTTTAATAATGTATACTATTATTCTCCTCTTCCACCTTCATTTTCTTATTGAAGACATTGAAAACCCTGAATACAAATTTCGAGTGGGCTTTTTCCCCCCTGGACTTTTAATTAAAATACATAACAAACCTGAGTCATAACAATCTGCTTGTAGTACTGCAAGGTAGTGTTTTAAAAGAAAAAAAGCATGCTTAATTATGGTATTTGATAATCTTTATGGAAAGTCACCAACAGGAGATGTAGAATTTAAAAGGTCTAGGATTGCTTCCAAATGAAAAACGTGGTGTTACAGGTAAACTTTGTTCTGCTTTACTTCAACCCTTTAATGCTAGCAGCGTCCCCTCGCAATTCACTCATGTTTACATCCTTGAAATACTTGTACACAGTAATCATGAGTCCGTTTAGTAATTATTTAGCCAAGCTATGTATATTATTTCTTATACTCTTTCTTCATAAGTTATTCTTTTCATCTTCGTAATTACTACTTTTGCAGTTCTCTCTTTGCCTTGCAATTTGCTAGTCTCTGCCTTGTATACACAGAGCTGGAAAGAAGTGCGTTCTTCGTGTTGTAATTATGCTGGTGTTCTATAAATAGGGAATAGTACCTTTTTAATTCGTCATGTGCTACTGCATCTTTTCAGCAATCATTTGGAAAGGAAAAAATATTCATATGTAGTTACAGCATATTGTTATAGACAGCTTGGGCTTGTGGTATTTATCTTCCTTCCCAGTGAGAAAAGCGTCTTGACTTATTTTCCCACGTTTGTTTAAGAAAAGCGAGGCAAATACAGGGAATAATTATAAAGCTTAATAGAACACGAGGATCTCCAGGCCCCATGGATACATAGTCCTTTTCCTTTTTTTCCTTGGCTTTTGTTAAAATATGGAAATAAGCAGGGGATATCCTGCAGCTGGTTTTGATAGCTTTTGGTGTCACCGAGAAAACATCAACACTGTTCTAACGTGTGACCTACATACGGTGGATAGGTGACACTTCAGCTATTCTGGCTAGAAAGCTTCAGCTGTGCAACAGCTATACCTTGAAGATCCATTGAATAATTCCCCCCAAAAAAGGTTTTATGGGCAGTTAGCCATTCAGTCAAATATTTAAAAAAAACCCAAACCCAAACCCTATCCTTATTGCCATATATAACTTACAGTTATGCCCTACATACAAGTACTGTCTATAGTAGCACTGCAGTGAAGTCCAAAACATTAGGGTCATCAGCACTGTAGCTTAGAGAAACCAGTCTGTCACGTATACACATATTTTGCTTTTAAATGCATTCTTTGCCTTGTGTAGTGTTTTTCTGAGATCTGTTGTAGTTGCTTTTGGGCAGTAGATGGTGCAGCAGGTTACAAACGTATTGGTTTTTCCATGTGACATAGTTTTGATCATTACTTGAGTCAATAATGTAAAATTTTAGTTTAGACTTTTTAATTTGTATTCGTAAATTCAGATAAAATCCATTAGGCTTTAAGTATGATTAGTTATTTTAAAATTTCATGTATAATGCATAAGAGTGGCATTGGACATAAATTAGTAAACACAGTATCGGACATACATTAATAAATACAGCATCATAAGCAAACTTGGATAAAGTGAATGGGAATGTTTAGTTGATTAAAGTGGATAGATATGACTTTATTGAAATACAGACAATGGATTTGTTGAGTTTTCCTGGAGAGTCATTCTTCTAAAAGAAACTCAGATTAGAAACCATTGCTACTGGCATGAATTGTATCCAATTCTGCATGGACATTCATACCAAAATAAATTACATTTATTTCCTTCTGTAGGCATAGGACTGTTAGTCATGTATACTAGCATGGCTTTGAAGAAAAGGAAATTAGCTAACATGTTGAAGAACGCTGTAGTAAGATGCTGCTGCTTGATTGAGTCTTAAATTACATGAAAAGGCCCTTATGCTATACTTAAGCATGAACTCAAGAACTAGCAAGTCAGTTCAGTAATTAAGAATCAAACACATCATTTAGGATCTACTGAATTTCAGTGTCTCTGCCTTGCTAATTAATGCTTTGCCCACCATCAGGCACATCTATATTGAGCTAGCTTTTTTCTCCTTGAGTGGAAGGAGAGCGATATCGCTTGTAAGATGTGTGATGTATTCAGTGGAGTTGCAATTTTCTTTATTTGAGCTATCACAGGCTGAGATGTGACCCTAGGACAGCTTCGGGCTGTAGAGGCTACTTAGGCTGCTAGAGGATGTTGGGAGCATTTGCTTCCTTTCTGCAGGGAAGGAGAGAAGAGATGGAACAGGACTTGGCAGGGGTGTTTTGTGGTGGTTTTTTTTTTTTTTTTTTGTAATCACAGAACCACAGAATGTTTTGGGTTGGAAGGGACCCCTAGAGGCCACCCAGCCCAACCCCCCTGCAGGAGCAGGGACACCTTGAACCACATCAGGTTGCTCACAGCCCCGGCCAACCTGGCCTGGAATGGTCCCAGGGATGGGGCCTCCACCCCCTCTCGGGGCAACCCCTGCCAGGGTTTCACCACCCTCACTGCAAAGAATTTCTTCCTTAGATCCAGCCTAAACCTCCCCTGCTTCAGTTTAAAGCCATCCCCCCTTGTCCTGTCCCAGCTGGCCCTACTAAAAAGCTTGTCCCCCCCTTTCCTCTGGGCCCCCTTGAAGCCCTGACCGGCCGCACTCAGCTCTGCCCGCAGCCTCCTCTTCTCCAGGCTGAACACCCCCAACTCTCCCAGCCTGGCCCCATAGCAGAGGGGCTCCAGCCCTTGCATCATTTTTGCAGCCCTCCTCTGGTCCCGGCTCAGAGGAAGTTTTTTGTGAGACAGTTTTGCACAATAGTCCTTTTGGCCAACAAAACGAATTGTTTCTGTGTAACATCTACAACACCAGCTGATACAATCAAACCAAGAATTTATCGCGCTACGTGGTGCATATTCCGCTGTAGTCAATATAAAGCACAACGCTTTGAGAATCACCTGAAAGGATCGCGTACTCTGGACTTGCCTTCTTTTGAAATACCGTAGGAATAAGGTGTGTATCAGTAAATCTGCCTATTGCATGCCGCACGTGTTCTTCTGAGCTGATGTTTTTCCTGTAATACAATATAGTTACAAATTCTACTCTGACAGATTTCTGAATTGCTTATTAGTTAAATGGCTTATGGTTGGTGAAACACACAATTAAAAAATTGAATCTGTGTGAGCTGAGGCTCTTGCTTCATCAATTTTTCTATTTTTTTCTGAAGGAAAATTTATTAATATATTGATGACTTATTGCCTTTTGTATTCAGAAAATTCCTTTTGTGCCAAAAGACCATTGCAAAAATCACCAGACGTGGTTTTTATTGAAATGAACCACAATTTTCTATTTGACTCTTGTGAAAATGGTATTGGTTCTAAACTATTAAAATGCAAGGTCTATTACTGCCTCCCGCCTTTGACGAAAAAGAAAATTACAGGGGACTTTACACCTATTTTTGTGATGTGGTGAGATAATCAAAATTTAAAGCTTCAAGGTCAAATGTACTTTCCTGAGTGACTCAATTACTGCTCAGTTTGATGGCAGTAGAAGAACAAGGATGCTTGAGCTTTAAGATTGCTGGGTTTTCATTATAGAACTAAAGCATATTAACAGGAAGCCGTTAAATACAATTTATGTGTGAATAGCCCAATTGGTAGGCATATTGGCTCCATTGTGTGGGGGATTAAATAAATGTAATACTTTCCCATTATTATTCACTGAATAGATTTTTTTTTTTAATTAAGTTTTGGTTAAAATGTGCATAGTTATATTGTCAAAGTGACATGCCTGTTTCCCTTAAAAGCTAAATCTATACTGAAAAAAATTGTGCTGTAGTATTTATAATGCTATTAGTTCAATTTTAACCATTTTTTTCCCCTTTTGCACACACTTGCATTCTGCTGGGCAGTATGCATGTTTGTTATTTTGCTCTTATATATTGTATGGCTGTTGAGGCACACAAGTCTTTGGTAAGTACTTTCATAAATCGTTAAATGTTCACTTAGAAATCATGGAAATATGTCATTTTCCACCTAGAGAGTGGCATAAATATGAATTCTAGTACCAGTTTAAAATTTTCTCAACACTGTGCCAGAGGGTCATCACTGGTCTTACAATCTATGTCACAGCCGCTTTTAGACATTAAGTTCAAAATTCCTTTTTTCAACTTATGCCAATTTACTCTGCCTTTCTCCCATTTACTGGTCTATAATTTACACCTCCATTTGTCATCTCTGTTTCTGGCCCAGGATCTCTGCTAAATATACTTACGGAGAGTACATGAAACAATCTCTGAATTGTGCCGCTTTCTTCAGCGGGTTGGCAGAAGCATTCTCTGTAGCATTAGCTGGATGACTTTCTTTGGCAAGGTGTTTGCAGCATTTATTAATCTTATTTTGTTGTCATTGTCATTTGAGAATCCTAACATGAATTACTGTATTTTAATTCCCTTGGAGGAAAGCATGGACGTATAGTGTAATGAATGTAATTTTTGAAATGGTCTTGCCAGCATAGAAATATGCTCAGATTTCTAGTAGAAGATTAGCCCAATCGAACAAAATATTAGTTATAAAAAGCAGTTATTAAGGCAATGCTATGTTCTGGATGCTGTAATTGTACCATATGTAAGACTTTCCATTAACTAGTGGAGGCATAGAGAATGGGTACAGGTTAAAACCACACAGCTTCGCTCAAACAGTGGCTGGGATGGTCCGGTTACTGCACGGACTTCTTCCGATTTTGCTGATTGCATGCTGGGACGTTTTGGGCAGAAACTTCTCCTCCTGGGCTTTGCTGAATTGCTGTTCCTGGCTTGGCACCAGATTCTGATCAGGTCCAGATCTTGCAGTCCTGAAGGTTGTTAGCATCCTTCTGCCTGACAGATGTATCCCCCTACTTGACATCTAATAACAATTCGTCATTAACATTTTAGTGGAGCTCAAGCTGTAAATGTAAAATAGGATTCTCACAGAGAGCAGTACTGAGGAAAATGCTGTGTTCATTCTCCTTCAGCTCTGGAAATAAGAGCGTAGACACATAATCCAGTGTTGCTTAAAATAAGTTTAAAAATCTTGAGAGAGGCTTCATATCTATAATCAGCTCTGCAGGCTGTTTCTTCATAATGATCTGGTATTTTATTAGTTTTTAATGCTGTATATGCCACATCTGAATATATATGTTCTTGAGCCATCTTGCATAGATAATAGAATTTGATATGAATAGATTTCTTTTTACATTTACAGTCTTGTTAGAGAATTCAAAGAGTGGTTGATACATATATTACTTTATATTTTAAAGAATAATTTCAATAAATAAGCCCTTTAAAGGATCAGAGAAATGTCATACATGTTTTCCCTCACATTATGTTTTCTCTCAGAGCATGGAAGGAATGGAACTAGGGAAACAGAAAGATCATCCCTAAAGAGAAAAATAAAATACCCTGAAGAACAGACGCTCACCATCTCCGTTCTGTTTATCGTTTTCAGTATCTCGCATCCTCTGTGACAAAATACCTAACAGGGTTGACTTAAAGCCGTGTTTATGTTCATTTGATTGGCAGTTACTTGAGAGCATTTGTGAAGGTAAAAATATTATGAGGTTTCTTGCTGTGTGGAGGCCATGTCTTTGACAAAAGATTTACTGCTTGTGGGGTTTTTTTTGTTTTCTTTTGGGTTGTGGGTTGGTTTTTTTTTTGCTAAGTATTGTCGAAGTTTGCCCTCACAACTGAGGAAAGGCAGATTGCATAGGTGGGTGTTCCTCTTTAAAGGTCTCCATGAAGAGGCAGGAATAAAATTTTGGAAAGTGAGCTGTCATAACTATCTATCAGTTGATATCAAACAAAGAAACCTTCCTTTTACCCCTGCAAAACCAATAATCTTTAAGCCATGTTGGTCCTCCCTTCCTCTCTAACAAGCACAAAGGGGAAAGATGGCAAAAATTCCAAACAGGGGGGGGAAAAAAAAGAGCATTGAGCACATATTCTGCTAACTCTAACATTTGATAGGTCTTCTAGATATAATATTTTGGCAATATTTTATTGTCTAATGAATGCCAAAATATTCTGGCCTCTCCATAGTCACTGCTAATAAAAACAACAGAAGTTCAATCAAATATTCTCCCCATTCTTTTATTGGGCCAAGAAATAAAATCCTGCTAGCTTTGACTGCTTCCAGCTTTGTGGTTTTTTTTTTTTTTGTTGCTGCTGTTTTTGTTGGACTGTGGTCAGTAAGAAAAGCGCTGATGTGGAAAGGATACCTTCTGAACATCAGCCAGGGAGATAACTCAAAATATTTTGATCTTCCAATAAACCTTAAACTAAAGCCAAGATTCAAGCGAGTAAATTCTCGTTGCCTTTGTGAAAATTAGCACATGCATTCTGCAGGTTTCCTTCCAAGTGATTTCTTCAGCATTCTTCTGGCACACAGTTACTGAAGTTATTCCTGCTACAACCTACACTTGGGAAGTAAAGGTTTTCGGGTACCCTTTTTCACTGGTCATTTCTCCAAATTACAAAGCCGGCGTGCCTAATTTGAATCAATTAACAAATTTTATAGTTCATAATTGTCTTTATTCTTGATTCCCTCTGTAACAAATCCTGGATGAAGCAAAATTTGCATATTTTTATATTTATACCATTTAAGTATTATACAATTTAAGTATTTCAGTGGTGAGACTACAACAAGACTTGGTTCAACTTTGTTGAAAGTACTGCTGGTATCTGCTGAAAAAAAGTAAAGCAAACTCTTTCTCTTTCAAAGGATGATAAATTGTACAATTGTATTAATTCCTTTTTACCTTTACAGACTGCTTATAAAACAGCCCCTCCCCGCCCAGTCTGCCTGATGAGGTGGTTAATACTGTAATTCTGATTAATTGCTTCAATGTAGATACTTATTTCATGGGATAGCTGTCTTCCCAAAATTGCAATTAGATCTGCTTTAAAAATGAAATCTGTTACAGGATCTATTTGAGGAAATCCATACAAACTTGTAGAGGATTCATTTTATGTTGGCGTCTGTGCCATATTCAAATGTAAGTGCTAATTTGAATGCTTCAGCTGATTTTTAAGTGCCCGTGAATATGCTACAGTCCGGTGACTTTCACCTGAATCTTGAGTGGTCAAATTAAACTCATTGCTCTTTAACCACTGCACTCCTATCGGATCACTCCTTGAGCCTGGAGCGCGTAAGGCAGAAAAAAAAAAAAAAAAAACCAGTTGCAGAAATCTGGTTAAGAAAACGCATTTATATGTGGTGGCTTGGAAGTAATATCTAAGTTCGCGCAGGGATTTGGAGCTCCATTGAAATGATAAAATGATTGAGCATTTATGCAACAGGTTTAATTATTGAAAAGCGAGATTCCCTGTTGCCTGAGCATCTAACTGTGTGGTGCTTTGGATTTTCATGAGGCACCTAACCAAGTTATGGACTGAACTCCCTAGAACGTCAATGCCTGTAACCTGTTTAGCTGCCTTTTAAATATCCCAATACCTTCCCGTTTCCTTTTGAAACTGTGCTGTTTAGGTCCAAATCCTATAACCTGTTAACAAAACTGAGGAAGGTGTCTGGTCATGTTGGTAAAGGATGCAATGCAGATGGTTTAATCCAGATCAGATGCAAAAGGCTCCATTGCGCCAAAGCAAACAGTCACAGGTTTCTTATTTTTGTATGCTACACAACACAAAAATGGTGTGCACGTTATGCTGCAAAGGAGCCCGGTTCGATAAAAATGGCATCAGTTTAATCAATAGTAATGTTTTGTCTCACTAAAAAATACTCCTAAGCGTTGTTTTCAAAGAACAGGCCTTATGAATGTCTCTACCTTTTAGAAGCCAGGGCTCTCTGGCTTCATGTATATTTAAGTACCTATTACCTTTTTGCCTGCCTCTATAAACATACCATGTATTGTTCCTGGAAACATGACTACAGAAAGATGCTGTTTCTGGGAACGGTATTACAGAGCTGGTAATGTTGATTGGTGACTAATTAGTGTCATTCCCAGAAGTATTACCTCTGGAAGAGTTTCCGAGAAGGGGCTGACAACACGGTGCGTTGGTGTGTGCCCAAGTCAGGCTGGCGTTTTACCTGCCCCTCCCATCGTTCAAAGTTAAGACTGTGACAAATGGCAGTTCTGAATTTTTTTTTTTTTTTCCTAACCATAACTAGCTAAAGCACAGCTCTGTTCCCTTCGTTTCAGCCCTTTATCCTATTTTGTGCTTTTGTTACAGGAAAAACAACCCAAAACTGAACACGGTACTAATGGCTTTAGTTGGCTGCCTGCGCGCGTTACTTCTGTGCATGCAGAATTCGAGACTCTTAAATAGGCCATGTACATTTGCATGTCTAATTTACAAAAATATCTACTATTATATGGGTGAACTGATCTTGTGACACATCTCTAAATGAGTCTGTGATGGATGAAAATGTCTTAAGGTAATTAGTGGAATAATCTAAGCAAATAAAATGTAAAGAATAAACAGCAAAAAATTAGGCAAGCAAAAGACGCACAGGGAAGGAAAGCAACAGTAATGAATTAGCATTCAAAATAGAGTATAATTTTGACTTGGTTGGAAATGAAAATCCAGAAGATGGTCTGGATTTTGTCAGAAAGCTTTTATGTTCTTCAGTTAAAAAGTTTCAGGAACGTTGCTGCCAGTGCAAACTGAAGTGTTTGCTCTTGTCTGCCGAGGAATAAGCTGCGTGCAAGGAACCACACAAACACTGGGAAGTGCTGTATCAAATGAAAAACAGTATTGGAGGTAGCTCGGTTGCATTGCAAGTGCTAAAATAAACCTGATGGCTGGGAAATCAACACTAAATTTGCCTGTTCTGTTTGGGGATTAGAGAAATTTATCTTGGGAGCATCTTTAGGATTTGCAGTCGCCTGCTGGCTGGAATGGGCAGCACGTCTACCCTTGCAGCATGGGTTTTGGTAGTGGTGGTGGTGCAGCTCGAACGGTGGATGCCTGGATAAACTACCTTAGACAAGGTTGGATGATATTTGAAACCATTTTTTCTTGATTCAAAAAGCATCTTTTGTAGGATGGCGTATAATTTAAGCTCATAGTCTTCATTTGTAAGTCCTGTTGATACATCTACACTAATGTAGTTTTATTTGCAAAACATCTGTTGTTCTTCTGCTCTTCCCTAAGGACTTTTGAGGATGTGGCCGTTTGGATCAGCTGTGGATATGATTTATTTATCTGTTTGCTTATTGGCAAGAGTTTAAAATCAGCTAATCCAGATAGGCTGGATATGATTTACACAGCCCAGAGCTGTGCCTCCCCCCAAGTAATTATTCTAGCATATCTGAACATGTCTAGATGGCTAGGATAGAGTAGAATATCAAATGTGTTTTACAAGTACTTCTGTGTCTAAACTCACACTTTTGTTGGTATTTATTTGTCAAGGAAAAATATTAAGAGTCCACTACCGTTGTGCAAGCAAAGGTTTTGAGGGCATGGGATCACGATTCAGGGTTTCAGGGTATTAAATCTGGTGTTGCCATTAGTTCACTGAATGGTTTTTGGTTGAATAAGCCATAATTTAATGTTGCTTCAGTATGCCTGAGAATGTAAAGACTGGAAAGTTCATTGTATGCAAAGCTAAACAGAACCTCAGCGTTATTGTTGACGCGTTCCTGACCTGAGGGTCTCTTTCACCGCCAGCAGCCTTGGCAGAGCATGTGATCATAGAATTTTTTTTCTTTCTTGCAAGGACACGACTTTAAATGATGAGTTGGCTTAGTCAAATTTTTGGGCAGGCAGCAAGGGTACTGATACTTTGTTTTTTTTTTAATGTAGCTCCCCTTCTGTTCCCAGACATTTGCTGCAGAAAGTAATGAAATAAAACACTAAAAATGGTTGTAGAGAATCAGGCTGAATTGTCTGCAGCCTATGCATTTAAATCGCCAAGAGGCCTTCTGCAGTCTCACCAGTTATCACTTTTGCACATGTTGAGCCTTTGCTGCCTGCCAGCAGCAGTTCAGTAAGTTCTGCGCAGGATTTTCTCCTGAATCAATCCATTCTAAGCCGGTAGTAGAGCTACTGATGTATTTTAATGAATTCTGTTTCACATTTTCCCATTTATGCTGCAGTTTATATACTGTCCCTAGAGATTTCTGTATTCATCTTATCTGGCTTTAGAAGAGTACTGGAGAATCTGGTAAATGACAGCTGCTGTGTTTTTAAATTTTGCTGCAAGGTTTCAGCGAGATAACATTGCAAGAGTGGAGAGGGTTTTGTTGAGTTTCTTCGTCTTTTTTTTTTTTTTTTTTTCCTTTAGAACTGAAGCCTGGGACAAATTATTCTGTTGTTTAGTGAGTAACAGCATGTGTACAAATTTCTAACAACACTTGAACCAATAAAAAACATGCCTCAGATTACATAAAACGGAAAGGTTATTTTTCCAGTGAAATACTTGATTTAGGATAAATACCACATTGCAGAAGTGAAGGGGACACCCTGAGTCATGAAGTTTAGGGTCTCCAGTGGTGCAGCCATCGAAATCACACCCCACCATTAATATATGTGTCAAGCTGGTTTGAAACTAGTTATGTTTCTTACCTCCATCACTTAGAGAAAAGCTGTCTTAGAACTTCATTCAGACCCCTGCTTTTCATTGCCAGCTGGTGTTTATTAATGACTATTTATTCTTGCGCTTTCGTTTTTCACTTCCCCCTTCTAGTATTTTTTCCTTTCTTCCTGCCTTTCAACCCACAGAGTGTTTTATTTATAAAATAGGTCACTAGCAACTTTTAAGAAAATGTCCTATATAGATTATGGAGCAGATTGGGAAACTGCAAATTAGAATAGCAGCACAAGACCTTCAAACCTTCAAGTATTATAAAATCTTAGTGAAGCTTCTAACTCTTCAAATTTACCATGACATTGTGCGGGAAACAGCGATGCACCATGCTGCAAGGTCTAGATATGCTCCAATTCCTCCGTGGCACATATCCCAGCAAGAACCCTTCTACTTCAAATCTCCAGCTTGACAGGGAACAGCGTCAAGGCTGAAGCTTTTTCCTGGTTTCTTTGTTTTCTTGCGGAAACGCTTCTTGGGTTTTTTTTTTATTTTGATTTATTCAAGAAAACCAGTTTTCTTTTAAATTCTGCAAAAAGTCTCAGATGAGGGAATATTTTCCTTTATGGCTTTTGAAGAACAAGTTTCCCTGATATAACCCGCAGAGAGCAGCTCGTATCTGTGAACTCTGAAGTTCTCTAGGTATTTTCTGTGTTGTCGTTCCCCTCCCTCCCCCCAAGTCTTCCTTTTCCTACGCTGCAGGGATGTCATACCTTTGCCCAGATCAGGGAGAATCTTGGTGCTTCTAAGCTTGGAGCTTGAAAGACATAGCTCATAATTTCATCACCGATATAGCTTATTTTTCAGTTGTCACATAACATTAGTTTTTAAATGCCTGCACATCACTTAAGTGTTACTGTCCCTAGGGGTGGGTAAGTGTTCTAACTTTTTTTTTTTATCAGTCACTAAAATTGATTGATTACTTTTGTATTTTCCCATCTTGCCTATGTCCAGTCGGTGTAACTCAGACTCCCACTGCAAGTGGCACGTGGGAGGACATGATTAGGTTGAGAGCAAAAGAGGGATCGGAAATATCATCATGGGTTTCTTTCGACGTAAAACACACATGGTAAAAATCAGATTAGGAGCAAAATCCTAGCATTTCAGATCCAGTCACCCCCATATTCAAGAAAAAGTATATTCCCTGAAACAAGAATCTGTATAACACACATATTCTGCATTTTGGCTTACATTCGTGTTTGACATTAATTTTGTTGTCGGTTCTTCATTTGTTATGACTTTATCTACCTCTTTTTAAAGTTGATTTACTGTCTAGGAAAATGTTAAACTGACATTTGGAAACTGAAATGGTTTCCCTGTTTGTAAAAGATGGCCAATGCAGGCAGCAGTGCTATTCCCCCTGTCCTGACAGATGTTTCAAGAAGCATCAACCCCCTGATGGCGAGTGGGTCTCGGTGTCCGTATCAGTTTCATTTCTTTGGCCTGCTCAAGAAGTTTGGTGATGTAGTTACTGCAAGGTCTGCTGCACCTGAATGGACAACAGCTCCTGTGTTACCAGTAATTGCCAAATCATTCTTTGTTGAACGTAAAATCCAGTGCTATTCCATGCTCCGTATCCAAATGTAGGATGGGTGGTGAAACCCTGGCAGGGGTTGCCCAGAGAGGGGGTGGAGACCCCATCCCTGGGACCATTTCAGGCCAGGTTGGACGGGGCTGTGAGCAACCTGATGTGGTTCAAGGTGTCCCTGCTCCTGCAGGAGGGTTGGGCTGGGTGGCCTCTGGGGGTCCCTTCCAACCCAAAACATTCTGTGATTCTATGAAATGTGTCTTTCTCTTCTATAATAGCATAACCATATAGTTCTTCATTTTGGAGCTAGTGTTTATTTCCTAATGAGCCTCTGAAGAGAGTGGGTTAGGGATTGTCTCTACAGAATCCCCTGTTACTGTTCCTGGTCCGCTGATGTAGTAAATTTTCAAATATCCAGGGGAATGCCTGGGGCACAGAGGAGAAAGTAGCATGAGTAGTCAGGGAAAAGCAGAAGGCAGATCTGACATTATAAAAATATGCTGTAATAGATCACCTTTGGCAAAAACTGCAAGCAGATTCCACACTTTTAGAAAATGCAGGCAAATTTCTGAAGAGTAGAAATATCTTTAAATAGCAACAGGTGGAACTGAACTGGGGGAAGCTGCATGTGGACCTCGTCCTCTGCAGCACCATGTAGCTGGGGGTGTTGAGAGAAGATGCCTAGAGATACCTTGAGGTTGATCAGAGATATTTACCATAAAAGCTGAAAATTACCCACTCATTTTAACAAAAAGCTTCAGCTTAGAAGCACGTGGCTGAAGGATCAAAGCAATCTCTTTGTTTTCCTTTTACCCATAATATCTGCTAGTTTTGCTCATCTTTATACCTATCCATGTACAGTCACAACTCGAGGGATGCTCTTAAAACACATATTTTTAGGAATTTGTCTCTGGTTTTCTGGTGGAGCCAGCACTCTTCTTGTACCTGGATTACTCCAGTAACAGACAAATATGAAATGATTAAGTATGATTTGAGCCTTTTTTTTCTGATGAAAGGAGTAGAGAATAATGAATCGTTGCATGATAAATTTCTTCTGAAAACCAGCTTTTAATCTTCCTGACTTCCATCTTATAAAATGAGGTAGGATTTGCAGTTTGCTTCATAGCCATACAGATATTTTAACAGAAACTACTCTAGGAGGAACAGGTTTTCTGTCCTTAAATGATTTACTCTATTTAACGAATCCGCATGTTTCTTTGTCCTTCCTATCCCTAAAATGATAAGATGGATCATTATCCCAACAGGGGGCTCGCTGTCATTCCCAACCGTCATGTCATCTCTGACACCTCTTGGCCCGTGCAGTTGCTGTGACTAGTCCCCATGAATAATTAGCATTGCTTTTAGAAGAGTGTTAGTATAAGGATGCACATGTGCTTTGTATAAAATTAGTATAATGTATGTGTAAATAGATAATGTATTACACATTATAAATGCCAGCACATGAGGTGTTCTTTCTCTGAGCCGAAGCCTTATGATCTCGCTGTGTTCAGCAGACACGGGTTTGGTTTTGTATGAATGCAGGATTTGCCCCCTGTTGGTTGTCAGTAGGCCTGAAAGTCCTCTATTAACACCACGTTGGGGATCTCGCCACCGATTGTCTCAGTATTTTATTTTCGACTGCTTCGCTAGAGATGAATAAAAGCAGTTCTCTAACGTACTCTTCCACTCCCCTTTGAAAACCCAATTCTAGTCAACGTAGGCAACAGGGACACAAATAATCATCGTGCTTTTCAAGTTGTTTGCCTTCTATTGCTAAAGTTAAATGTGTTTAAATAGCAAAAGTTACCAACTTGAAACCTCCTATCTGTTCCTATAATGAAGGCCAGAGGGAATTTAACCCTAATCATTTTCTTCTTTCCTGGAAGCAAATGAACTTGCTATCAGGGAGGGTGTACTGGTCCTTACCAGTAAGAATGAACTTCAGAAAATTGCCACTTGACGTTGGAGAGCATTGTGCAGATTCTACCAGCACAACCAGAAATTGAAATAGAGGCCCCAAGAGCAAAAGGTTGAATAATGCAGCAAGTCTGTCAAGCAATTGAATTTAAATAATGCTATAATGCAAGACACTAGTTACTAATTACTACAAGGAAGGCATTGCAATAGAAACTTTCAACAGTTTGTAATTATGCTGTGGCAATATTATGAGATTGGCTTGGTCTTGCAATATAAAATCTTGATTTCAAATTGATTTTAACGAAACAAATGAAACGAGCAGAAAGCCTATTTGGAGTGGACACTTGAAAATAGAAATTCAATACTTAGAGAAAATATAAACTGTCTAGCTTTCTGATAATAAATACAAGAAAACTGTTGAATAGTTTTCATGATCAAAGTAGGCTGTAATTCTGAGTAATGTCGAGCTCGGGTTGTGACCCATGTCCCAGGCATTTGGCTGTCTCAAAGCCGAATTTGTGAAGCACAGCTGCGTGACTGGCTTAGTTTTACTGAAAAAACCCACAATGTTGTTGAGCTGTGAGTTTTCTATAAGCCGAAATTTTGCAATATAAGAAAATAAATAACAGAAAAGTGAAATCTTGAGATGATTATAGTAAACCTAGGATCCCAGGGAAAAGTATCGACATGAAAAGATATAAAATTCCAGAAAAAGCTGGGTCAGAAGGTTGCAATTCTGCAAGGCAGAGGATCAGCCGGCTCTAAAACCTGCAGTGGTTGACACAGCCACCCTTGACCGATGACTGCCTGGCCAGCAGGGACTTGCTGGGTGCCAGCATCAGGCGAGGTGATCGTGCTGGTGCTTAGCCTTGTAGCACCCAAGCTGTCTTCTGTAACTATTAACCAAAATGATGGTTTGTTCCTAAATCCTGCTTGCACAATGTCTGTTTGTGAAAAAAGACACCTGAATAAATGCTTCACAGAGTGATGGTTAAAAGGTGAGGCCGAGAATTGTAGTTAAACAAATTTAACTCAAAGTAAAGCAACTAGTTATGTTTAGTTTGCATGTCTTCTGTAATCAAGACCCTTTTTGTTTAACTCGTGCCAACCAGTTGCATTTAAAGAGCTCTTTATCACTAATATATTCAATACTTTTACTGTGCTTTGGTTGTTAAAGTATTTAACGTGCTAAAAGTTTGAAACTGTTATGGTATAAAAAGAGATGAGCATAACACTGAGACATCTTGTTAGCAGATTCTTCCAGTAAGAAGGAAGGGGTGGAAATACAAGACGTGGTTTAAGAGGTAGAGCAGCAACAGCTAAAAAAAAGTAAAGGTATTAAATGGAGTAGGAGGTTTGAGATTTGCAAGCTGGGAGGTCAGATTATATTGCATTCCTCAGAGAAAGAAGAAATAGCAATTCTATAGGTAGGCAAGGTAGCAGATAGCTCTCGGCTATTACTGATGCTAAGGAAAGGAAGAATAAAAAGATGAAGTGAACTAGAAGAATAAAATATGAAAACAGGAGGGTTTATCATTTATAGTATCTACATAACTCCTGAGCATTAATTCATGAGAAGAGTTTCTATTCTTGAAGTGTTTCACGTTTATTGAGTAAGAAAATTCAACCCTGTTGACTTGGGCTGGAACAGGGACAAGGTGAAAGCAACAGACGCTCTAAAGAAGCCCAGATTTACAGTTTTCATTTTCCCACACCTCTACGAAATGGCTTCTTTCCATTTTTGGAGAGCACCACCTGTGCTCGATGGTTTTTTGAAGTGATCCCGGGCAGATCCACCGTGAGATGGCAATTTTGTCTTTTATTTCCAGCTGTATACTCTCACTAACAAGTTACTGGTTTTGCCACAGAACAACTGCTGACAATACCAACCGGGCGATGTGGAGCACAAATGCCATTTAAGCCTTTTCTCTTGTCTTTTTGGCGTGGGGTAATTTTTCCCGTGCATTAATTTGCTACAAGGTAAGACACAGCTTTCAGTCAGTAGGGTCAGTTCTGAAGCTTAGAGCAACATTTTCCTTTTGTTCTTTAGAAAATTGTCAGTTCTGTCTGGGGACATCATTAGGGGAATAGCAGGATTCTTTCTGCCAGTACTTCAGCAAGAAGGGAACCTCATTACCAACTGTTAATACAAAAAAAAAAAAAAAGGGGCATGTTTGAATAACAAAAAAGTGAAAAAGTGGAGACATGTGACAGCACAGCATTTCACCATGGTGTACTACCTGGTGCAAGATGCAGCTGAGTGGTTACAGCAGTATCTTGTATGAAGAAAAAAAATCTCTGCTGATTTATTAGGGTGTTATAGATATGGTGTGGATGTATAGGTACAAACTGTATCAGTTATCTACATATGCATGCATACATATGCATAGTCCTGATGACCTTAAATTGACTGTTTTAAGAAATGTGGAGTTAAGTGTTTATTATACATGTTACAAAAGTCTCTTTCGCTGTCAGGAGGGCTAATAGTAGAATAAAATAAAATATTACAGATACTGATTGTGCATCATCCTGCCTGCTCTGGAAAAATCTTTGTCTTTTAGTTAGAAAAGGACTTCCTACTTCCATATTTGAAAAGCAGTTAGCACATCCTGGTAATTAAGGTAATGTAAAAATCAATGAACTAAATGTGGTTTGGTGTCCCGTGTCCCCCCCCCATTGCTATATATGCTAATAATGATATTCAGACTAAATAGGTTCCTAATTCAATTAGTTGTTTTGGCACATATTAGCTATACATTTTCAAAAGGTTTTAATCTAGTAGGAGCCACTTGAGCAAATGAAAAACAATTTTAGTGCAACAGGTATAGGACTAGGGATGCTTCCTGGTAACGCAAGGTTACCCTGTCTAGACGAGAGTAGAGAGACAGAAGATCACTGAGTTTGAGAACATGGTCGTGCCAGTAAACGTTTGCTGCTTGTACAAGGTCTTCTGAAGTCATTTTTTGTTAAGGTTTGCTACTGTGAGATTTGCAAGAAAGAGCCTTGCAGAAAAAGGGCATTTCTTCATGTTAAGCGGTATTTGGTACCAATCGCGTCTTTCCAAGACTTAAGCATATTACTGTCACTTCGCCAAAAGACTAAAGCCACCAGACTAACAGGAAAACTAAACAAAAAACCAAAAAAAAACAAAAAAAACCCAACAGACCCCAAACCAAACCAACCAACCAAACAAAAACCCCTTAAAATTTAAAAATGGCTTCACAGTAATTAAGTCAGACTCTGGTTAAAAAATAATTTTAAAATATTTTTACTCCTTTGGTGTGAATGAATTGCTAGGAATAAGCCACCAGTCACAGAATCATAGACTAATTTAGGTCAGAAGAGACCTTTGCAGGTCTTTTTTCCAGTGTTTGTGACCAAACACAGGGCTACAGTCAAAGTTTGGGGCTGTTCAGGCTCTGGTCTGGATGTTTGGGAAAATGCCCAAGAATGGGGTTTCTACAAGATGCTTTGGGGAGCCTTTAATGTCACAAAGCTTTAGAGAAGTTGTTACATGATGCATGCAATGTTCTCAGTAAATTGAACCATTAGGCCAATTAACTGCATTTTTCCATGATAAAATTTTATACGTGTTTTAATGATTAACGTACAAAGAAGAAAAGGTAAAATATATCTTGCTACTTGGTATCTTATGCAGCAGGTGCAGGTTTCCAGTTCATTCTCACGCTTTTCAGACTGAACTCCAGCTTGCTTCTCCATGAAGGTTTGGGCCTTACTTGTCTACACACAGACCTAAATCTCCATTCTCTAGCCTGCCCAGAACCCTGTCCTCCAACCTCTCCATTCCCTCAGAGCTACTACACATCTTCCTCCTCCCCTCCACTCTTAAAATATAAATAAAAATATAAACAAATGAATTTTCTGTGATCAAGCCACAAACTGAACTTAGTCTTGTATTTTCTGTGGGTGTATACATTCATATGTATCACTTCAATATTTTTCCGATCACACCTATCCCAGTAAGTTAATTTATTAAGAGTGCAAACAGCAATATGCTTTAGATATAGGGAAGTCTCAGCTTCAGTAAAATTAGGATGATCTTATTTGTCCGGCTATATGTGAATCTGATCAAATTAATAAGAAACGAGCTTCTGATATATTCCAGAAATATCAGGTCCTTTAGGGAATGTTTTGATGGTGGTGGGTTTTTCTTCTATAAACTGCATTAAACCACACTCACTGTTTTCTGTTTTCATACATTAAGCTTCATTATTTGCTGATTGACAGTTTGAGTTGTTCCTATTCTCCTCCTGCTTAATTACATACAGTCATTTTGTTATTCTTCCATAATTTCATGACTATGCTAATGAAAGTATTGGGACTATGGATTGATTTCCATGGAGTCTTATCTTTTTGTAACTTAGGGCCTGTTAGCAATGAAAAGAAAACCTCCAAGAATTTACAATTTAAGACCAATTTAAATCTAATTTAATTAAAAGAGAAGGAAGTCCTGGTACTTCCATTACAACAAAATTCAGAAGCCTTGAGCGCTTTGATTTCTCACTTGATGTTTTAGCGTCCTGCAGCTGCAGACCAGGCAGTATGCTATAAAACGTGTGTCCAATTGCCTTGTTGGATAGGGATGCACAGCTGGGGGCCACTAAGTATATTTTAAAAAATGTACGGAAAGAGAAATGTTCTTTTCTAAGTATGGAAAAGAAGATGCAAAAGTTTTAAAAAGTGAATAGAGGCATCTGCCTATGACTACCTTACACAGTGCGTATAAACCTCCTACTGTCTAAGTGGCATATGGGAAGTCTAGCTGTAGTCCCTAAAATAAAATCCTAGACTTCTCCCTTAGAAGCCCTAGATACAGCAGTCGTTCTAGCAAGAAATCTAAGGAACGTTTTGCAAAGGAGTGGTAATTCACAGTGAACTTTCTTAGTCTGTTGGGGTGGTTTTTTGTTTTTTTTGTTTTTTTTTTGGTTGGCTGAGTTTTTTTCCTGTTGCGGAAGGAATTATGTCCTCCACTGGTTCTGTCTTGCTGCCTCCATATCATGTGCTATCTTGTGCTGATGTAACTCCGACTGCAGTGAAGTGCTATCTGATCTATAGAACTGCAAGATCAAAATCAAGCCTTGAACTTGAATTTTTATTAGTGGTTATTTCAGGCATTGTATTGAGCTTTACTTACTTCTTTTTAAAATAATCTACTTCACATCCATATTCCAGTCCTCATACTTCAAAACAATTCTGTAACATAAATACCAAATGAACCAAGCCTACTGAATATAGGACCAAAGAGGATGGTGAGGAGAAAAATTCATGAAGAGTAATTCATTAATGACCTGTAAGCACCAGTCTAGCTCAAGATGTCTGTGAGCTCCACCTTGCTGGAGGCCGCGCGAATATTTTGGGGCGGTATGACAAAAGACTACTCTGGGGTTTTGTCCCTGGCCTGACTCAGAGACCGGAATTTTGGCTTGACCCACTATGGGATTCTTTTTTTCTTTAACCGTGTAAGAGCGAGCATTTAAGATGCGTTGCTTTCCAAGACTATTTCATGGGTAGTAAAACATGCATTATATTCTTGCACCAACTCTATGTATGTGTACAAAGTGTTTAAAGGAAAATAGCCAATATCTACTTTTATTTATGTTGCTGTAAATTCAGAACAATTTATTAGTTACTTCTCTGAAAGTCAGGAAAGCAGTTTGACCCTGGTAGTCTTTGTCCCAGGGAAGCAGACTTCAAGTGTCCATGATGAATGTTTTTTGGTTTGGGGTTTGTTTTGGTTTTTTCCACGCTCGCTTAAGATCCAGGGCAATATGCCAGTACTGAAACTGTGCCAGTATCAGGGATTGTGTTTGACTTCTGATGCCTCCTTTTTAATAATAGCAAAGTACCTAGAATCATATACATGGCCTTCCATTTTTAGATTGCTGTGTGTCCAAGGATTTCAGAGATCTTCCTGACTACAGCAATCCCTGTACTCTTCCATGGGTGAGAAGTAAGTTTTATGCAATTTTTACAAATGGGTAAATGGAAGTACAATGAGATTAAACAATTTGGCCAGGAGTAGAAAGTGGTGTCAGTGATAATTTGGGGAGTAGAATGCAATGTATTTAATCCAATTTATTGATCAGCAGGTTGAAGGAGGTGATTGTCCCCCTCTACTCTGCACTGGTGAGACCCCACCTGGAGGACTGCGTCCAGCTCTGGGGCCCCCGGTGCAAGGAAGACATGGGGCTGTGAAAATAGTCAGAGGGCTGGAACACCTCTCCTATGAAGAAAGGGGCTGCTCAGCCTGGAGAAGGCTCCAGGGAGATGTTATGGTGGCCTTTCAATATATAAAGGGAGCTTGTAAGAAAGATGGAGAGAGACTTTTTATGAAGGTCCATAGTGACAGGACAAGGGGCAAAGGTTTTAAACCGAAAGAGGTAAGGTTGAGGTTGGACATTAGGAAGAAAGTTTTTGCAACGAGGGTGGTGAGACACTGGAACAGGTTGCCCAGAGAGGTTGTGGATCCCCATCATTGAGAGTGTTCTGTGATTCTATGATTGCTGTAACTGTAGTGGCATATCAAGAGGTACAGGTTAGTTTGGGTCCTAGTTCTCCTCACAGATTAGCTGCACAGTTGTATGTCTGACTGCTCTGACTTCAGTTGGTTATTCCTAATTTCCCCATTGTAAGAAAGAAAAGAATTGAGCATGTAAAGTGCCTTTACTATAGCTTTGTATGCATGTACCTGCAGACAATGAATGGAAATACTCTGGATGTTATAGATTGAAGATCAAAATGTCAGAAGTAAAGGAGTATATCGTTGCCTAGTGGGTAACTTTAGATGTGATTCTATGGGGTTTGAGTGTTAATTACTTCATATACAAAAAGTATATACGGTAGTATTAAATAGTCATTTGGAACATTGTACTATGCATCACCGATAGCGGAGGTGCAATATATGCATATATGCAGTGACTGAACATTAACCAATACTGAATAATGTGCTCTGCGGTCTACGTGCTTGACTAGCGAGATGCTTTGCATTTATATAGCACTCTCGATACAAAAAAAAAAAAAGAGATACTTTTAAAATAGGCTTAGGCATTGATATTCCCACATCCCAGCTGGAAAATTACAGAACAGCGATTGAACTGTTTTAACAAAAAGTTGGTGATTATTTGGAATAGAATCCATCATCTGATATTCATTTGACTGCTGTGACATTAGAAAGATTTCTGATGTGCTAGATGGATGAATGTTCCTCACCCCTTATGATATTTTTTTTTTTTAAGATTTGAATAATCTTTCTATATAGAAAAAATGGTGTTATTTTTCTGAGTTTCCTAAATGAGCCCTTTTATTCATTTGGTCACTGACAGCTTGAGACATCAACTTGTTTCTCAAAACATTTTTTGGGAGCAGATACTCATTTTATGGCATGGTCACTTTTTTGTTAGTAGCTGTTGAGACCTGTGCTAAATCCTAAGGTTTTGTTTCCCCGCTGGACCGTCTGTCTCTTTAAATGAAAACTCACTGCCTGTTTGGGAGGTGTTGGAGAAGTTCTCGCTGGGGATGTGCTGTGACCTTGGTGTTGTGTGCCATTTGTGCATCATTAAAAGGTTGTAATGAAGTTCTGCCGCACACAGATTGTAAAAGGTCAAGCAGAAAGTTGGGAGCCAATGAGGTTGGGAAGAAAAATTGTGCTAGCAGCAGAGGTTGAGGGATTCATTATATTGATGCTGTGGGGTTTTCAGCAGAGTAATAACTGAGTTAGCAATAGAATGTAAATCTTCTCAGCCACTTAGTCTGAGCCTGCTTCCTCTTGATTTGTGGGGATATATTTTTACTAGAGTACAGGAAAAGTCATTATGCTTTCAAGAAAGCCACTGGAACTAGTTAATGCATTGTAGGTAGGAAGACAGAAGATAAACAGAACTGTATGTGGCTCATCTGTAAAAGCAGGGCATTGGTGACAGAAAGAGAACGATTGTACGAAATGAAAATGTTTATGTAAATAATTGGAGTTGCTACACCACATAATTGTAGGTTTGCGGGTTTTGGTTGGCAGGTTTTGTTGTGTATATATAGAAAGCTGGGATAATAACTATAAGGGCTGCCTTTATGGTTGATAGGATGGGAAGTGGTAGTGGCCTTCCAGAACCATGTGTACATGGGAAGGTATCCTTCAGTCCTATAGACTTCATCATTTCCCCTTATTTCTCTGAAAAACGGCCCCTGTGATTGCAGAAGTGTAGGTGATCATCAGATAGAGCAACATTTAACAGACCATGTAACTTCCTTGCATAATAATTGACTTGAAATTAATTTAAGCTATTGTGAATTATAAAATAAAACGGAAGAATAAATCTAAACTCCAACTGCCATGCCCTTACAAAAATTAGGAGTAACTAAAATACATGCAACGATTTTACTTTCCAGTTCTCTGGATATGCTAAATTATGTTCTGGCATAATTTGTCACAGTCTGCACATAGACAAGAAGATATATGAAAGGCTGCGGGTTTGTTGTACTTTTATAGTCTTGCACGCAGGACTTTCCTCAATTGCTCTATAAAATTAGAGCTTTTTAAATACGTGTGGAAAAATTAGCAATCTTTAGTCGTTCTTCGTGTTAGCAACTCGATTTCCTAGAAAGTGGTTTCTTTAACATGTAAGAGGCACCAGCCTGGCATGACTGATCCAAGACGTTTTTTCTTAATTACTTAAAGATGCAGATACTCAGTGTGGGGAACTAAAATCCCAAATATCTCTAATTCTCATCTAATGTGTATGGAAGTCACCAAGAGTCTTTCCATTGCTTTCAGTGATTAGAGCCTGCAGTATTCCCAGGTTGTCCTCCAAAGTTTTTGCTTTTCATTCCTATATTTATTAATTGATTTATATTATTTAGGGAATTGCATCCAAAAATAGGAAAACTGTGCAAAAGCTGCTGTCACCTTCGCTGTTTCCCACATGGAAGCTCATCATTTTCTGGACTTGAGTGGTATAGGAAGGATCGAGCCCATTACTTTGAAATGGTCCTAAAAACCTAAATGTCAGTGTTCGTCCCTTCTCATTCCTGGCAGGTGATCTTGTAACTAATCTAATGTGTCAACTCCAGCCAGCTTTGAAAAAAGATCCTCAGAGTATCTGGAGGGGGGGGGGGGGGGGGGGGGGGGAAATACTGAGTACAACAGGTTATTTGGCATTCAGTCAGCTTTCACCAGATCGCTGTAAATTACCTGTCACGTTACTCCATGTCTGGATGAGCTTTGGTGCAACGTCCTCAGCTGAACACTTGGATATTTTGTACCTTTATCCTGCCACGCTTTCACGCTTGCCACGCAGTTCTGTTTGGTTCTAGAAAATACCGTCTCGCTGCAGGTTGTGATAAAAGAGCTTGGAGAAGTTTTCAAAGAAAGCTTTAATCAATATTGGAGGCATATTCTTTTGTGCATTGATTATGCTAAGGTGTTTAATTAATCAGCAGACCGTAGTTTAATAGAGAAAAACATTACTGAAGAAACGATAATGGAAAATTACAGAAATTTCTTTTTAACACCAGCTTGAAGATTTCTCTTAACACGCACACACCCCCCCGCCAATGCTGTGAACCTGAGACAGTCCTGCTAATCCAAACCTGTTAATTTTGGAGGCTCTTCTATTCACTTGATCCCAAGCTCCATCATTCATTTATATCCCTACAACTGAAAATTTCAACCCCCAGATAGACATAGTATTTCTTTCAAAGATTGAAAGATCTTCTATCCCAGTATGGCCCCTCTTCCTTAAGTATATTACAGAATCAAATCCCTGAAGTCTGTTGCAGTGCTTTTGAGACACACATCCTTTTGCATGCTAATTCAGAGAGACCCAGTTTGCGGTAATTTCAAGTACAGTCTCAAGAGTCCGGCTCCCGGAGGTTGCCTAACTCATTCCTCTGCCCCAAACAGCATCAGCCATACTTCCATCATTCCTGATGGATGATAACGCCCATCTTTGTAAACTTCCAGGGAGGAAATGACTGTGTTTAACTGTCCTGTATTTAACTATCCTTATCATTAGAAATTTTTTCCTAATTATTACCCAAAATCTCTCTTGCTTCACTCTTATTCCTGATACTGCCATCCACGAAGGAGGGATTAATTGCAGGAGTCATTTACATATCACCAGACTGTTATCAAGTCTCCCTTCTATATCCTCTTCCTCAGCTTAAACATTTCACGTTGTTTCTTGTCATCGCCGCCGTTCCCTGAACAATTCTCTCTCCGTTTAGTTCCTGTCTGTGAAGGTGGTGTCCAAAGCAGAAGCAGTGCTCTAGACGAAGGCTTTCCAATGCTTATTAGAGCAGAAAGGATCATCCTGCTTGTCCTAGAGGTGATACTTCTGTTTGTACATCTTGTTTTATGAAAAGGTTTCTGCTGAACATATGAGCTTTGGATAAAGACCAAAATGCAGACCCGTTCTGGGCAGTAAGGATACAGATGTCGTTGTGTAACTTCACGCCTGCTGCTTCCCTGACATCGCCAGAGCAAATACATTCGGTTCAAAAGCTGAGGAGCCTTAACCTCACCGTCTCACAGCTAAAATGCATTCATTTCTTTCCCTTTTACTTCATCCAAATGGGGTACAAACAACCTTAATGAACACTTTCTTTGAATCTTCCAATACCGCATTTACCTCCCAGTTGGCCTTCCAAGGGTTAAGAGTCTGGACTATGCCAATACAACCAGCACATTTAGGTACAGGCTTTGTTATCTTTACCCCGTGGGCTCTTTAGGACTTTGCTGTTTAGGATCCATAAGGATGAAAGGAGTAGAAGGCTGTAGAGAAGGAAAAAAGGAGGAGTTATTAAAGTAATCAGCTGTCGCTCTGTGCGCTCACATAAGGCAAAGCTCTGCTGAGTAAGTAACACCTTCTTGCCTAATTATTTCTAAATCGGAATTATACTTGGTTGAGGCACGATGTTTGGTGTCACGTACCTGGAAGACTTACTTGCGCTGAATGTGAATCGCACGGTGATTATATTTGCCGTTTATATTCTCTTCTTGAGATGTACATTGTAGCAGGTAATAAGGCTTTCACTTACATTTATCAATTCTCTTTTTGCTAGCATGTTATAAATGTTTTGCTAATTATAACTGATTAAGATACATGAGACGTTATGTCATGATTCCCATTACGGCATCTTCCTTTCCGTGAGTTATCTCTGTTGCTGACAGCACGATTGTTTCGCTACTGGAGAGTGCAAACACCTATGAAAAATAAGATATGTTGCCAAAAATAGCACCTTCAGAATAAAAATGAATAATAAACACCTGTGCCTTGAATTGGTTAGAATACATATAATCTGTTTTCAATTGCTTTCTCACAATCACCCACAATCACTGCAAAATAAAAACTGCTTTTTGATTCCTTTTTCTTCTCTTATTAAAAATGTGATTCGTACCCAAATAAAAACACTTGGCATGCATATTCGAGGCTTCGTGGAAACCTGAAGTATAAACACTTGTTTGCAAGGCAGAAACATTTGCTTGCGTTCAGTAATCAGAAGATGTTGGGTTTGAAATCACCGATCATTTATTTTCTTATTTTTTATTTTAGATTGAGATTTGCAATAGCTTTGGTTTAGAAAATGTGGTTTATTAATGCACACTTTGTTTACCGTGAAAGCGGACGCACTCAGAATTTTGTAGGATGCAGAAACATCGTTCTCACAGTAACCATATACATTTAAATTTGGTTCAGTATTTTGGGTTAGACAAATTTGGGGGTATGGTAGGGCACATGATCAAATGTGATCTACTACTGGAACGGTTCTATTTTGGGACAGTCATAGGTTCCAGTTCAACTCGTATAGATTTATCAGTTACCTAAGGAAAGAGAAGGTGAAGAACGTGTTGTAGTATTGGTGTACATCTGGCGTAGGAGCCTCTCACCATTGCAAAGAAATCTTGTTGTATGTGACTATATCCTCTACAGATGCTGTTTAGCGTAGATTGGAAAAAAAACATGAACATGACCTTCGGGAAGAAAAAGGCAGCTACATAGTGTTATACCAGTTTATATCTCTGGAAGCTGTTGCTGATGTGGCCAAACTGGGGCTGTTTTCTCAGCCCGTTTTTTGCAAAGCATTGATGGCAGTGAACGTGCAGTGCTGTGGCTGGTGTTAGATACAGCACAGTAGCCCAAGTGGGAATCCTGTTCTGGTGAATTATACTGTAGAGTTCTGTTCTCCATTTTGAATCATACACAATATTTTGTAACCCTGGTTTTGCTTTTCAAAAATGCATCATCTTATTTTCAGCAACAAATTGTGCTCGAGACTGTGAGTCTTGGAAAATGACTGAGCTTCTGTTGAGACCAATTTTTGCAACAGTATGTTAATGAAGCTTGAAAAAAAAGTCTCCATTTTCATGTTGAACCATATAATAGAGTTAGCACTTCAGTGCCCAAATTATGTAAGTGACAGAGAAAGGGAGAAATCAAGAGCCCTACTCCCAAAGCAGTTGAATTAAACAGGCTTCAGATCATATTGAGAATCTGTGCTTGTGCTACTTCTATTATTAGACAGAAAATTCTTTCCTATAGGGCATTGTTAATTAGCCAATAACTTTTGGAGTTACTCATCATGTTCCCCATCACACTCGTGCTCCTCAGGATACCCACCTTCCGTGCCCAGCCCACCCATACTCCTGTTCCTGCTGTATTTCTGCTGAGAGATTCGGAAGGGAATGGTGTTATTCAATTACACTGAATGTAAGTTAGCAGCTTTAACTTTACTATCTCTTGTGATGGCCTTCGGCAGATTACTGGGCTTTGAGAACATCCACATCTTCTGGACAGTGCTGGCTCTTTCCCAGTGTGAGTCTGCTGGAGCTTTGTGGCCGTGTGGAAGGATAAGGCCCTCGGCAGCAAGCACTCAGGCTAGCAAAGCGCCCTACCTAGCCCTCGTTTCGTGGGAAGCTATTGCAAATAGGTGTTTTTATTTATGAAGGCTTGTCATCATTCCTATTGAAATTTAACGGCGTATTGCTGTGAGATGGGGTCATCAGGCCACTTATTAACTTGGTCAGAAGAAAAATAAAAATGCCTTTTGGGCCCCATTGGCAATATTTCTCGAGTACCTGCTATTTAATCACCTTCCTGCTATGTTCGGGGTGTCAGTTATCTGTATTACGTATTTTATTTAAGCGTATAGAATGAGGTGTGGTAATGATTTCTACATTCATAGTAATGAAGCACTAGCTTCCCTACGGTATCTGAAATTACTTTGGCTCAACAGCATCAGAGATACTTATGACACGAAAACCCAAGTTGCTGTATTTTATACCTTTGCTGCTGGCACTGAATTTCTACGTGGTTACTTAACCAATTAAAATGGGTTTATTACTTTTAATTACCTGTCTAGCTTACTTTGTTTTCTAATTTATCAAATCAGGCTGGAATATTTTATGCATGCTTACTTTGTTGCTAACAGACAGGGCAGCTACATGCCCCGCTCTATACATGCAGCTAACGCTATCTCTGAGAGTAGCATTGTGAGAGTTGGGAGGAACTTTTTAAAAAACATCCTTTCGAGGATCCTAGACCCAAATTGTGACTTGTCTTTATAGTTTCGAGTGCATCCCAGGCTATAAATAGCAGTATTTGCAAACCCACCCCCCATTGACATCAGAGAAATTGCATTCTTTTCCTAGAAGCTATTATAGGGGAATCATTTTGCACTTAATTCCTTCCTGAATTTTGAGCAAAAAAAGTGAAGTAAGAGGGTGCTTTTCTCCGAGCTGTGTACTTCTGACAGTTTTGCTGATTGAAGGAGGCATGTGAAGGCCAAGCAAAGGCAGGCCAAGTGGAATCTGCAGGGCACCAACCATGCATAGACACGTGCCAAGTTACTTCTCTCAGCTTCCCCACCTTCCTGTTCTTTTCATCTGGAGCTCATGGGCAGTGTATTTCCACATGTTATCTAGGACTTCTCTTCTGGAGCTTTAGACTAAATGCCAGTTCTGCATTCCCTTTATGTTAATGAAAACGTTTGGATCATTTCCTAGGCAAACCTCAGGATTAGCCCTTGGTTCTTACCCTGGACCTGTTGATGGCTGTCAAGCCAGCTGACTGTCATCTTTTTTCCTCCTCTTCCTCTTGTTGTGCTTTTAGACTGCTTTTCACGAAGTCCTCCTCTGATGCCATCCTGCTTTCCATGTGGGTTCCTTACAGCGATGTCCTGGTTACTTTCTCTTTTCCCACTGTGCCTCATCTTTGATTGGTTTCCCTTGCAACTAACTTAAATAACCAACTCTATGATGCTGAATCAAAACCCTATCTATCATCCTGTCATCTGTCCAAACTAACACCCCAGCAGCTGCAGAGATCCGATGTGACTGTTTAGATTTAAGCTAAATCCATCATAGCTAAAAAAGAATGCTTCCTCCTTTTCCCTGCTCCATTTCTTTATCTTTTTTTTCCCTACTTTCCTACCTGATGAAGATGGATAGCACCATATTCTGCCTCTAAAAGCTTATTTAACATGACTTATAAGACTTGTAAATAATAACCCTACAAGTGTGAGATCAGTGCTTAGCTATGTGGAAAGGTTTCTAGAATATTGTTTTATTTTGTCTCTCTCAGTTCTCCTTTGTTTTATTCCCTTGTTGTCTTGATTATAACCAAGATTTCGAATTCTTTGGGGAAAATCTGGCTGCACAGCACCTGCTATTAAGCTAACGTGACTGAGACTTCTAAATGATGCTGTAGTGAAAGTAAGGCAGAATATACTAATAACAGGTTGCGGGGAACTATAGGAAACAATTTCTCTTTGGAGCATTATTGAAGCGAATGCCTTAATTCATAGGATTTCAGTGGCAAACTGAAGCTGAGAGTCAAATGAAATGTGTTCCATTAGTTTTCAATAGTCCTCTTATCTCTGTTTGTGTGCCCTGTGAGACAAAGGGGCACCATGTGCTCCTCCTTATTGCATAAAAAGCCTTCAGCAAGATCCTGCAGGCTGGTGTGGACCTTGCTCGCAAACCTAGTAAAGCTCTTCAGTATGGGCTGAACTTGGACTGAAAGGGATTGCATCCTTGAAGAATTTGCATTTAGCACGTTCTCTTCTAGTTTTCAGTAAGACCCCTCAGCAACTGCGGCCTCGGTGGCTTCGGAGAAAATATTTCACGCAGTTGTTTGGGGAACGTTCAAGGGAAAGAGCCGGTGAGGCTCCCGAGATGCGTTTCCATCCTGATGTATGATGCATTGTTATGGTGACTTTACATTGTTCGGGTGCACCCTTAATACACAGCACTCAGAAGCCCGCAGTAATCACACAAAGGAGTTGTGTTTATGGCCACGCTTCACTATATCATAGAATCTGCTTAGAAAACAGGAAGGGGGGGGGGAGGAGGGGAGTAATTTGCAATGCTTGAGGCACTCAGGCATAAATTGTGCTGTCGCCTTCGGTGACTGACAGAGCTCAAGAAAATAAGACGTTTTTTGAAAGCACACAAACAAAAGATGGTACGCCTGTTCACATACATACAGCTGGTTATTCGGTGCTGCGTGACAAAATGTCCCGAGGAATGTACAAACATGCTGGTGCCGTGGCCTCTAACGGTAAGGGATCCTTCCAGAAGTGGCAACCATCAGCCTTCAGAAAACTCAAAACTGTCAGTTGCAACTTTTAGGCAGCAAATTTCCCAGAAAATAGACCATAAATCAATTTAGACAGCAGGAGATGTAAACGATCAGAGCAAAGACTGGTATTTTGATCAAAATACACATTTAATTTACTTGCCTTCATAGGTGATGTGGGCTGATTTGACCTGAGGTAGAGCCTTCTAATTTGAAATGTTTTGAGTACAGAGTTTATAGAAGCCAAAGAAATTCCTATTTGATAGCTCTGTGTGGATGTACATATATTGAGGTGACTGTCTGGGGGGAAAAACCCCACCTATTTATTTGTTTATTAGTAGTTCAGAAAACTGCAGCCTGCTTAAGGCTGTGGGCGTATTGGTCTTTTCCCAACAGAAATGCTCTTTACTTTTTTTTTTTTTAAGATTACAAAATAAAGGCCTTAATAAAGACATTTTAGTTACACTTCTAGTGCTTTACCTGAAAAATAAACCTTCGGGATTATTAGCCTGGCATCATTAGGAACAAAACATGCACTTTAAAAAGCAAATTGAAACATAATTCACAGGAATAAACAGGATCCAGCCGTGGTTGTTGGGCGATAGATACCATTTCTTTTATTGTGCTTTATGAGCAGTAGGACGGGAAACTTGTAATGTTCTGAAAGTACTTTTAAGCGAATGAGTTGGATGAAGGACCAGGGCAGAGAGGTTTGGGAGAATTTGCTTGATCTGCTGGAGGGACCCATGGTTAGAAGCAATAGCTTGAACGTGGTTTATCAAGCTCTGTTGGCAGGCAGCCTGTAGAAATGCTTCTAGTCCAACACAGCCAAGGGAAAAGAAAACCACTTAACCCCCCCCAGAAGGCAGAGGAAAGCCCAAGGCTGTACCTGGGCTCAGCAGCCATGGGTCGTTACCCAGTTTGTTCCCTCTCTGCCGTGTGTCCAGACCCCCGTGTCCGTGGGCCAGGCTGCAGTTGCAGAAGCACGGGGACCTCACGCTGCTCAAGATACCCGCGGGTATCCAAGAGCCCCTGCACCTGGGAAGACAAACACCACCCAGGAGTTAGGGGAGACTCCCCAGAGGTGGGGCAGGGTAATGTGCAGAGCCTGCAAAAAGGCTAGACATCCAAATCCTGCCCTTCAGATGAAATCCCAGTCCTGTAAGATTAGTAGCATTTCTGTTTAAGATGTTAGGATTTATGCTTTAATAAGTAAATGTCCTAATTTCTGAAAGGGGTAAAATTACATAATAAACCTTATTTGCTAGCCAAACCATGGATTTAGGCAGCTGAAGGTATCCATTTTTTTTTCATTAAATAACCAGCCCAGCATCCAAGTTCGTGGCAAATGTAGAAGGACCTTATCCTGCAGGTTTTTCTGCTAATGAAAGCATGCACTGATGGAGCTATGTAGTCTATATGTATGCTCCACCGTATGCAATACAATCCAGTAGGAAGAGGAGAGAAGCAGCAAGCCAGTTCCTCCTACCACTTATTGCTCAATTCATATATTTTATACGATAGCACGTGAGTTCTCAAAACTGTTTTGGAAAGGCAGGTCTGGCTGCTGGAGAATGAAGAAGTCAGCTGGGACATTAATATTTTGACATAATTACTAATCCCTTCTGCTACCTCCAGGAATGATTTGTCTCATGGCTGTGCCAAAGCAAACTTATTTCAGATGTCTTACACACACTAAGCATGTATTTTTTTATTTTATCTATGATTAATACATTTTTTTTTCTACATTTTTTTCTGACTTGTAGCTTACTAGTGTCCTAATGTCTCTTTCAAACTACACGCTTCTAAATGATAGAAATGAAATAATCAGTTGCTTTATTTTATCATTCAAATGATGAGTTTTAATGAATGAATAAAACATGATAAAATATAGCTTTAACTGGGTCTGACCACATACTGTTCTTTCTCTCTATAAAGTGCATGTAGAGGTTTTCCATTCCTGATTTGCAGCCTCTAGTGAATCTTTGCTACTTTGGTCCCATGTTTATGATTTTAGCAAGCGCCTATGGTAAATAACCTTGCATATGATTGCTGTATGTACTAGAGCTTTTATCTTTCTGATTCTAGCAATCCAGCTTTATTTCCAATGAGTCCAAAAGAATGTTCATCTCTGCTTTCTATCTTCACCCTCTTGAAAGTTCAAATTGTTGGGAGCAGCCGTGCGTTTGTGGGTGAATTCTTTCATGGATATTCTCATCACTAAGGGCACTTGGTCTTACTGTAGAAATATTATCTCCAGTGAGGCTCATCTCCTTGAAATATTTTCTCATTTTCTAAATACTGAAGACCAAGTGAAGTGTCCTGCCTTAAAAGAAAACACAACAGCATTTCAAGCTTATTGTTTTAGTCATCATTAGGGAGCTTCTTCTGAGTTTGTATTTTAATTTCCTTGACGAAAATCAATGAGAATTTAAAGCATTTTCAAAACTTATTCGCTGCAAAACTGGAATGATGCCGGTGTGAGTAGAATAAGCGTAATTCAGGTGTAAAGGACCAAAATGCACATTCATTCGCTTTAGTTTAATAACGCCGATCTATCAGCTGTCACTTTACGCTCATGTGCAGGAAGAATGAGGTAAACCAGAGCTGTGTACCTCCTTCTTACGGCTAAAAGAAGGTGCCCAAAAGGCCACTTCTTTCTGTTCCTGCAGCAAGACCTTCCGACAGCTACAACTCTTCCTCGGGAGGAGCGCGGAGGCAGCCTTGCAGTGAGAGCGGTGGGGAGAGCGCAAATAAATGTACATTTGTATTTTAATGGCACGTGGTAACCCCCCCAGTTCGCTGTATGTAGATGCTGAGGTGTGAACCAGTCACTGTAATGTTCCGATGCAGAAATGCCAATATGTCGGGAGTACAGCTGAGTAAATGTGTTCTGTGCACCTTCCTGCTCACCTCTTTATTGTTGTGATTGGGGTTTTTTGGACCCAGATAACCTCACAGATTTCACAGGAGTGCCTCTTAAATTAAGTGAGATCGGGATCAGTGGTGTCCTGCTTTGGGGCCAATTTTGCTGGTTCATCTGCTGAGTTGCGCTTTTCTAACTTCACAGAATCAGTTTAATTCCAGTTAAACTATTTCATGTTATCAGTGACCTAAAAATGTACTACCCTGGTTATACAGGGTAAGGTTAAGACTTGTCTCTCAGAACTAGCTCATTGAATTAGGGGGCAGATTCCGAGCCGCTGTAAAGTGGCGTAATAAAAATTGATCTTCGAGGAGCTATGCTACTTTGCATCAAGTAAGAACAGAGCCCTTTGTAAATCTTAATTCTGATTTTTTTCATTAGCTGTATTATTGTAAGGTAACAAGAAATCTATCGCACGCATTTAGCTGCTGGTGCAATGGAAAGCCGACACTGTAGTACAAATCAGAAGCTAGCAGAGGCTTTAATTTAGTCAGAGACAAACTTTGAAGGCAGTCAAAGAGCCACTGATGGAGTTCAAATGCTCTTTGTCCTGCAAAAAGAAAGAACCCATTTGTTCTGCCTTTTTACATGAGCATCTTTTACCTTGCTGGAAGAAAAGCAAAAGTAACCCCAAGCTCTTGTTTTTAACCAAAACCAAATATTAAACTCATTGGTCTTACCAAAATGGCAAGAGGATGCAGTTTGCAGTGGCATTTAACAGGTTTTATGGACTGGGTAGTTTACACCACAGAAGTATCGGGTAGTAAAGTAACTATTTCTCCTTTCTTATTTTCCTTTTATTTCTCCCAGCACCCCATGACCGCTGCAATGCAGTGCCATGACAGATGTTGCCAGCACAAGATTGGGGTTTGAGAGCTGCCGGGTACCAGGCAGCTTCCCCCAGAGTTGAAATACGCAGTGTTTCATGTTCCCAGGGCTCAAGTCATCACAAGACCCTCAGTGCTTGGCAGGGACTACTTCTTGACTGTTAGAAAATTCCCCGATAGCAGTTTTGCTACTGCCTAAGGAGGCACAAGTAGTTACGATCAGAATACCTGATTATACAACAAACACAGTGGACCGGTTTGCTTCTCAAACAGTAGAAAACCATTTTAAATCATTAACTGAGTGCGCCATTAGTCCTTGCTTTGTACCTTTTGGGTCAAGTAAGTCGTGTGTTTGTAAAGATTTCCCTGTGCTAAACTGAAGATATTCTTTTCTATTCTATACCCTTGTTCTTGTACCCCACCTAATGAGATATCAGGTAAGCACCTTCCCTTTCCGCCCTCCCTCCCAGGAATTGTTTCGGTAATTTGAAGAGGGAACTGGAGTTGAAGATTCCCTTCTCTTTTGCTTTGTGGACATGAAATAGTTTGTGTAACACACTTGCTCTCTGCAGCACTTTTGGCCAGTAGTTTCTCCTAAGGACATCACCCCATTCTCTTTGCAAATCGCTTATATTCTCAGCAGGGTTAAAGAGGGGCTTTGGCTTACTGCTTTTACAAGTGGCTAGACACAAATTCATCGGTACAGCAGCCAGTAGAAGATGCTTTTAGCTCTAGCTCTACCTTTATCCCATGGAATAAGATTGTAGCCATTTAGTGTTCAGTGCTTTTGAAGAGTCCTGTTTGAGCTGATTATACCTGTGCGAAGCTCAAGTGGCAAATTAAGTTCAATTATTATCTCTTCTCTTGCCTTATCTATCTATTTCTAGAGAAAGTTGTTTTCTCAGTTTTATCTCTGGATTCTATCACCAAAACTTCACCTTCAACTTTTTTAACCCCGAATCTCCATACTGTACCCACTAAAAGGGCTATCCAACTATATTTAGTATGGGCAAGGACTTATTTTAAAATCTGAGAGTCTGCAGCTTGCCTACATGCCTTTAATGGCAAAACAATAGTGTGTCTACCCAAAGCAGGACTAGATCGAATGAGGACTGTCTTGGCATGGTTTACAAAACATTCCAAATTCTTCTCATTCTTCCTATTCGGACACTCTCCTAAAGAATAAGACGTCTTTCCTTTTTCTTCATTAACTCTTGAAGACTAGTATAAGTTTTTACCCCTGCTTTGTATTCCGGGCTAGATCTATGGCCTTTTGCCAACCCTAATCTTGATCACAAACTTCCAGCTGCTATCACATCTGTAAGTCTGCCTTGATTACTGGATACAGTCGCTCTATGGATGATTGTTTCATGGACTGAATGGGGAAAAAGGTCAGCCTTTATAATTAAACACCGGTGTCATCAGGATTCCTTTAAATGGGAATATGTAAGAATTACGGTATTCCTATAGTATGTTTCCTTATTCTATTGCTGTCATAATATTACCATATTTCTGAAGTTGTTAGTAGGAACAATTCCTTCCCCGAAAGGGTTGTCAAACACTGGAAGGGGCTGCCCAGGGAAGGGGTTGAGTCCCCACCCCTGGGGGGATTTAACAGCCAGGCAGATGAGGTGCTGAGGGCCAGGGTTTAGTGGTGGGATGGCAGGGGTAGGGGAACGGTTGGGCTTGGTGATCTTAAAGGACTTTTCCAACCTCAATGATTCTATGATTCTGTGATTCTATGTTTGGCAAAATAGAATGGAGGATATGCACAAATGTACACGTAAATGCTCGTGTGCATGTGCATTTATGTGTATTTCTAGCCCACTACACAACACTTGATAACAGGCAGATCTCATAAAGGCAGGTAAGACTGTAGGAAGCGGAGGTGTAAAACTTCTAGGTAAAGACACAACTACTAGTTTGAAATTTGCCCTGCAGAATAAAATAGGCCATAGAAGAGAGATGGATTTATTGGAGGATGAACTTATTAGTTATGCTACATAACTTTGGAGCTTTTAGACTTATTTTCTCTGGTGTAAAGCATGACTGTATCATCCATAGACACTGAGCAACCACGCTATTTTTCTTCAGGATCTGATTTTTTTAGAGACTGACTGGACTGATTAACAAAAATCAGTTATTCTGGATTTAATTTTCTATACTTTATGTGCTAATGGGTGTATTTGATACTTTCCAAGTAGATTAATCAGTGTGCCATATTTACTAATGTTGAGTCTGAAAATAAAAAAGTAGATGAAATCATAAATTAAGGGAAATTTTAAATTAAAAAAGAATTGCTGTGGCCAAAATTAAGACACCAAAATGTCATGCTAGAACTGTATGGTGTTAAAGGCTGTTGGTGGTATTTAATGCTACAAGTTCTTCCCAGAATCTTAATTTTTCCCAACATCTTACAGTGCAGTAAACCAGGATATTGTCATCATGTACTTCAGTCCGGAAGGAACTGAGTAAATGGTAAAGTGTCTTGATTACTTGAATTGTCAAATTATCCAAAATTTATTCAGTTCCAGAGTTCTTTGGCATAAAAAATTGTTGCTGACTTCAACAACAGTTCCCTGTATTAAACAAAGTACGCTTACTCTGTAACTGCAAGGAGGCGTCTTTTTTTATGTGAGCCCACTTTGAAAAAGCATAAATTATTCTCCAAGGCTAGTCAATACATTTATTTAGGGTCCAATTTTGTAATTCATATGGAAGAAAACCAGTCTGAGTTTCATAGGCAGAAAGTCCAGTAAAGGAAACCTTTTATTTTCAAGAAAAAACAGGACACCAATCTTCTAAGCACTTCTTGGGAATTCCAGCTTAAAGGAGGATGTCTTTCTGGAATGTGAATCTCTCATGTTTGCAGAATGTGCAAAAAAGAACAAATATGGTAAACTATGGCAATCTTTGAGCTATATCCAGTGTGTACCATCGATAAAATAGGTTTAAATCTGGAATATAATAAATAGATTATAATGACTCATTGCATACCTTTAGTGCCACCTATATGCAAGCAATGGTGCAAAAAATGTTCAAGCACATTCCTGGAAAGTCTGTTGATTGAACTGACTCTGTCAGCAACGTTCACCCCTGAAGTATTCGCAAATACATTTATTAAATGGGAAGCTGCCAACTTAGCAATAAGTTATTCTCTTCTAGTATAATGGTCTAATATTATCTTATCCAACAAAGAGTTCCTCCAATTAGCCAGCTTTAAACTAAAACACAATAGTAGCTTTCTATCATGTTGCTTTGAATAAGATTCTTGCAATTAAATTTTTGAAGCTACCTTCATCTTTTTAAAAGTGAACTTTAAAATCAAGCCTAAAAAAATCACAAAAATCATTGTAAAAGCACTAGCTGGCTTATCAGATTTCAGTTGTAAATCACAGAGAGCCTGAGCTGGCTTTTATTTCGTTGGTTGTATCTGTTTTATATTTCATCTTGTGCGCATCACTTGCAAGATTTAAGTCTCAGTACTTTGCTATTGGAGTTGCTTTTTTTATTTGCAACATGACTTAATAACTGAAAGATGCCAAGTGAAATCTTGTTCAGTGTTGCTATTAACTCGCTACACGCAAACTATTAAGCTTTTACAGGAACTGAGGTTCAGCAGCAAGTACCTAGTTCTGTAGAGCGGTTTTATTTTATATCCGAGTAGTAAGGAGAAGTTGATAACCCTGTCCTATGCCACCTGGATGTAAAGCCACAAAACTGTGAGTTTCTCCATAAATTATTTGCTGTCTGGTACTTCTGTCATTTCTCCAAAGACAGCATGAAGTAGAAGCATATAGTCGTGCCAAAGACAAGTAATTTGGACTATTGACATTTGCCGCAAAAACAATTAAACAGGTGTTGTCATATTTCAGTGTCTTTACCACTCTATATTACTATCAACGGGTTTGAATTTGAGCATCACACGCTGTATGAGAACTTGTATTTCAGTGATATAGGTCGATATTTGGTCTTTGGTCACAGCCATAAGCGTTGCGTAGGCTCTTGCATGCAAACCACTTGACAAAGTAATTTTTGAAACAGATGCAGAAACAAGGAGGCAGGTAGGTCAGGGGCGTGCCAGAAGGCCACCAGTATCTGAAATGGTTATAAGGCCTTGATCTTCTGGCTCCAGTCCCTCAACAGTTATCAGAGGAGTAATGCAGACTGTAAGACTATTACAGCGTTAATGCTGCAAAATAAGGAGAGGATTTATGTTTATAACAAGTCTACATCTAAACGATGACTGCTGAGGTATCCTACACTATTGCATTCTGCCCCTTAAAAACCAAGTGTAAATACTATAGAGATATTATCCTTCATAACAACTCCCCCCTTCCTCTGTATATACAGGCTAATTTGGCATTGCGGCTTTAGAATGGAGCAGCCCAAATCATATTAGGGTTGCTTGTAGCACAAATACTTCCTGTGTGCCCTCATAGAATTAAAAAAAAAAAAAAAAAAAAAAGAACCAAACAACCCCGTAGATAACAAAAATCCTAATGACCTCACTAGGGTCAGAATTTCATCTCTGTAATTAAGACCCCCAAACGACTGCTCTTTCTACAGAGCTCAGAAAGGGATCTTTCTCAGGCCTTTCTCTAGATCCTGCATTCAGCTCTGCTCAGAATATCACCTTCAGTGTCTAATAATCAATTTTCATCTGAGAATAATGAGACAAAGAAGCATCTTACAGTGTTATTGCCAACCTGCAAAGAAACTCTTTTTTTTTTTTTTTTTAAATTGAAAGTATTGTAATTCGTTTTCAAGCTTTTCAAGGAAGAGACTTTAAACACATCGCTGATCACTAAGCGTTGTTTAAGTTGTCCTGTAATTTGAGGTTCCTTTTTATGACAGATCTGAAATAGATCTCAAGTAGGCCATAGAAAAAGAATACCATCTCTTTAAAAAAATCAATAGCTTTCAAGGCCCAGGATGGCCTCTGTGCTGAGATTAATAAAGCTTGACAATACATTCTGAATGCAAGCAATGACTTCTATTACAAGGGGAAAAATGAAAAAGCTGCTATTACTGACATAGTCAATAGATTGCACCTCAGTGTATACTGTACTTTCTACATTTTTAATATAAATGTGTTCAGTTTCAGAGACGGGAGCATTATCAGCATTCATTTTACTTGAGGCAATAATGTGAGAAGTTGTGTCTTGTGTAATAAATAAATAACCTGTCTTTAAAACCATTTACTCAGATTGCTTTTCCCAAATGCTTATTTAGAGGTGCTTCGGAAGGTGTCATATACCAAGACAGCCATGTTATAAGGATTTCATAAAACGCAGTTTCTTTATTTTTTACATAATATAATCGTTCATGGGGTATTTTTGGTCTGGTTTTAGAAATAGTATAACGGCAGTCCTGTATGATGGTGGGATGGTGTGGTAAGTTGTAAAATGTGGCTTGAGGTCCCCCTGTTTCTCAGGCGTTCTTGGTGGTCATGAAGCCCTGCCAGTAGTGGCCAACAAGCTTTCCATCGTGGCTGGCCCCTCTTTCAATTTGAGACTTATCTTTTTCTTCCATTATATTTTTCTGGACTTGAAAGGATGGAACAACTTATTTTCTCTATATGAATATACATATTCAGATCTTCATAATCCTTGTAGCACCCACTCCTATGAAGACATTATCTTCTCTGTGTAAATGGATCACGTTAGACGGCACTTAATTATGAAATAAGACACTGAGTTAATTCATGCTTTGTGTGGTCACTTCTCTGTATCTGTCTTGGCAAATATATTCATGTGAACAAAACCTTCTCCATCTCTTCAGAAGGATAGGGAAAGAAGTATTGCATAGGTATCTTATAAGAACATAAAAATCAGAAATAATCAGCAAACTTTGAATTACTTCTGCCAATATGTAATATTGAAGGAGATGGTTTGCACTCATCTGATATCTGGCCATGACAGATTTTTCTTTTAACATAATCGGAACAACGGGCCTGATTTATCTCCAATACCTCTTCTGCATCGGCCGAAATGTGCTGATTTCATTGGAGTGACCCTTGATTTACACTGTTGTAAAGAAAGAAGAATCAGGCTGTAAAGATCTAAGGGAGGGAAAGCATAACTGTCTTAGGCTTCCAGAGACTCTTAAGTACAAAACAGAGGAAGATTTATTTGGAGCGGCTCGGGGTTGTAGCCAGCATAATAGGCTATAACGGAGCACAGGAAATTTAGGCTGACTGGAAAGAGCGTGGTTTGCTGTCCTGTGGCTTAGCGAGCCGTGGCTCAAGGAGGAAACTCCATTGGTTAACAGACACGTTTCTGACTATACTTTAAAGAAACAGGTGGAGGTGAAGGTATAATACCACTTATGGATTCCTGATTCTATACTCTTCTAGTGCCAGACTTGGTTTATAACTCGGAAAAACCTTTCCCTCCAAGACCTCCCACTTCAAATGGCGGATGTTGAAGTTAAACCTAAAAGTTTATTCTTTCTTTACTCAGCAAAGGAAATCTCTTTTCACTAGTAAGGGTGCTCTGTATAAAGTCTTCTGCAATAATTTCTTTAGGTCATACGGGGAAACATAATTTAGAAATATTATGGAAGGCAAAACTTACCATTTTCTGTCCTAGAACTCAACACTGATCTGATTCCTTTTGACTGTGATTCCAGGTTATCTACCTAATTTGTCTACAGTGTTATTACCAACATGTGTTTTCCCATGAGGAACATATTAATTTGGTCGTTGCCCTGGGGAAATCTAAACAACAACAACAAAAAAGATTAAGTACAAGTATTTTTTGTCATAAAAAGGAACACTGTATACACAAAAAATGACAGGCTTGTATTTAGAAGAGCGTTGAAATCAAAGTATTTCAGTCTGCACTTTCCAATATAAATTGCTCATTTCAAAACATAATGCTCTGCATAATTAGATCACACAGTTTCAGCATCTGGGCTGCGTATCAGTCTGTTGAGCGATGTGGTGAAAGCTATGGGTGGTAGGAACAGTGAAAGAAACTGATGCCCACCTACAGACCCTCAGATGGATAGACTCATGTTCCCATGTGTCCCATTATCTCCTGGACAGAGCTGCTGCTTTTCTGGTGCTCTTCATGGGTCTTCCATGGGCCCAGAAATCACCAGAACCAAAGTAGCGATGACAGCTTTGATGGTGACATCGTTTCCATCTTCTGCCTCCCAATACAGCAGGGTGGCTCTGAGAAAATTCAGCCTTGAGCTGCAATTAGTAATTGCCCACTCATTTCATCTGAAGCGCGGTCATCTAACTGACGACAGCATTTCTTCCTCTGGAGATAGCGTGACGGATAAAATGGGGGTTTGTGAATCACACCATGTGTGTGCACGAAAAGATTATTTTAATTTCTAATTAAGTGAGTATGTCAGACCAGCAGACCCGAAACCCCTTCTAGCTCCTTCCAGTATGGAAGGACAATATAAGAAAATTCCTTAGCAAATGCTTTTGTGCTGCCCTTCCTACTCTTCCCTACTCCTTTCCCTTTCCTTTGGATTTAATGAGTAAGTAGCCAGAAGCTTAATTGTAGTAGATAAGGAATAGGTGCAACACAAACTTAAATATTGTAAAAGAATATTGAGACATGGATAGCACCTTTTCCAAGTAATTTATGAAGGTACAGAAGGTGAAAATGGTGATTTACTTGGATAAAAATTAATTCTACAGCTTCTTCAGTAGATACAGCCCTTATTAGCTCATGCCATGGTTGTTTGAACATAAGGAAAACTGTATAAAACTCATTTTGGATTGGTCATGTTGAAAAAATAATTTTGAAATGTGATTTTTGTTCAAGAATGATATGCCGTTATTCCTACTTATTGTTTTCATTTAATTCCCTTAGTTTGTAGGTGTAGTTTTGTTACCAATGACTGAACTTCAATAAAACTCAGGTGTGTGTTTCAAGTAATATGACAAATCCCTTAGTCTCTTGGAAGCAAAGTAGGAATGAAGAGCCTGGGCAGCTTGTGTTATACCAGAGAACCAGATAATCAAAGATATCAAGCTTTTTAAAGTATAGATCTATTTCTTCATATTTTTAAAGAAATAAGCTCTTTTGAAAACATTACTTCTATAAAAAAAATTTTTTTTTTTTTTTTTTTTTTTAGCAAAAAGCTGGGTGGTGCTTTAATACTCTACTGGATTTTGCCAGCACGCAGGCTCAGAGAAAATTGTTGTTTGTCTAATTCTACATACCTTGAAAGCAATTTTGAAAAATAGGAGTCATTGAGTAGTATCTTTACTTGTGCCATAAATCAGAGACTTATTTGCATACAAATCAAAATTCAAACCGAAGTGCACTAAAAGTAACAGTGCCCGAAGTTAGGGATCAACATTAAAATATGACCCCGTTTCCACCCTGAAGTAAACCAGAAATCAGGAGATATCTCCTATATCTTCTATGTCTCTGTTGTTGGGTTTTTGGTTTGTTTGTTATTTTAACTCTGAACACATTCACAGAACGATGAAATTATCCACTGGTCTTTGAGATAATGCCTGTAAACAGTTCATTAAAATCTTATCATTGATAGTGTCAAAACTACATGAAATATTCAGCAGAGAAATCACATCAACCAGTCATGGTTGGAACTCGTAGCAATGCTAATTCAGAAATGTGTACTGAGATGTGTGAAAAAGCGCATTGCAGAAGATGGAAGGGAACTCTCTGTGCTTTCTCTTAACCAATTTTTTCAGCATCGTTCATAAGAGGCAGTGGTGAATTCTGAGACAATAAAATCAAGGTTCAGCAAGGAATGACATTGGCCTTAGGAAAAAAAACCCCCACCCAACAGTGAACTGGAACAAGGTGGAAAAAAACCCCCAACACTTTAAAACACTGTAACAAATCCTGAGACAAATTTGTAGGGTCAATATTGGAGTGCAAATACACAAGTGGCCATTTTAGAGTTAGAATACTAAACTAAATATCAGCTACAGTGGTCAAGGCAACACCACCTAATTAAAGGTCTGAAGGAGGAGTTCCCCCTCCAGGGAATACATGAAAAACCTTCCAGATGAAACAGATTGGAAGGCTGTAAATGAGATACGTAATTTTTATTAAAAGAGATACAGCAGTTTTCCCTATGGTAAGGTCAGCAGATGAAAAAGGACTATGTGCAAAGTTTTTAGAAATAGAATATATTATTTAGAACAGTCCCTCCTTTTAATTTTTCACCCTCTGAATGAGAGTGTAACTTTAATTACACATTTGCTTCTTTCAGTAAAGGCTTCTCTCTGGGCTCAGGTTTGGGGTTTGTTTTTTTTTAACCTTAGCGTACTTTGGTAGTCTTTAAGCACCCCTGTAGTCCTGTTGACTTTTTGTCTACTTAAGCACTACTGAACCTATGTAAAGATTATTGAATCAGGCTGAAGGCTGATTATAAATGTGTAATAAAACCTGTATAAACAGATATAAAGGCTATTTTTATACGAATCAAAGCACAGTGACTTTTTGAATTATTTGAACGAGTTGCATGTTGAGTAGATTTGTTGGCAAGCTAGTATCATTACTGCTTGAAATTACATCTCCATTACAAAATCTATTCCCGTATATGTAGGTCGCCGTAGGAGTTTCAATGAAATTGTGTTTATATGGCCCTGTTTAATTTGTCTCGGATAAAACGGTGCATTGGTGGCACCATCCTCTGTCCTGATTTGAAGACTGAGTAAAGATAATGTCAGTGGATCTAAAGGTTACAAGGTTACTAAAGAAGGATTAGTCAGGGATCTGATCAGCTGATTTTCTTGGGCTGGCCAACACAGCCCTTTTCTGGTCCTGAGATAGGTGGTCCTCGAAAAAAGATGTAAGTCTCTGGGCTCTTTATATTCAGCGATGCAGTCAGAATTTAATGAGAAAAAAAGCGCCATTAATTATACCAGAATTAATGGCATCTTTTCCTTTATTTTCTGTTTATATATTTACATATCTTAGTCTTTAGTCAGAAAGCAAGCCACCTTGCTCCAAGCTCCTTTGCTGCCATGCCATCCTTGGTCTTTCTTGCTTGAAGCTTTGAACTGATGCACCATTGCAGACAAAGAAAATTTAAAGTCCTAAATTGTACCTGTTTGAAACATTCAATTAGAAGAGCCTCAACTACAATCAACCCCCCCAGTGTTTAACAAACCGCTGTGATCACTTTGATTGTACCAAGCTACAGTGACCACTTCGGCTTCCCAGGTTAGTTCTGCAAGAATGATTCAGATGATCCCAAAGAAGGAACGGGAAGAAGTCTAATGATCAAAATGGAAATCAATAAGGAGAAAATTGCTAAAGAGGAGAGGGAGAGAAGGAAGGTTATCACAGGCATGCTTGTGAGAGATGGCCTGGTGTTGGCAGAGAGCCTACTGGTTGCTAAAATAAAAGCTTGTTTTGGAGCGGTACAACAGACCAAACAGATTCATCTTCGGTTTGGCTTTCTGGTTGAAGTTAATTCCTGTATGCAAAATTTCTTCTGTCCTGCTTCCATGTCTTATCACTAATATTTTAATTTAATTTCTTTCTGAGACCACTTTATTAAGTGAGCCATAGTTCTTCTGCAGCTCTTAACCAGAAGCAGGGTATCGCTTCTTGGAGGCTATCTAAACTGGCTGACTATGTCCTTCATGCTACAAAGAATCAGAATCAGTGAATTGGGCAAATTTGCTGCACTGAAGGGAATAATCAGCAATTATGGAGCCTGCTGGGTTGGCTAACCTTAGACTTCTGCAGAGATGCACCCCAAAACTTACGTGAGACGTTCAGGTCAGAGGCTCAGCCTACAGTGGAAGTGTGGAAGGAGTTGCTGAGATGCTTGGTGGAAAACTGCTTAACATCGGTTATTCCCTAGCAAGTTGAGGTCTCTCAAGCTATAACTGCCTCCTGAATGAAGAAGAGAATCTATATAGAAGATAATAACATATGGTCTTGATGGTGTTAGTATTCTGGAGATTACAGTAGTATATATTTTATGTTTTCAATATATCACATGGTCAAACTTCGTATAATTCACCAAGGACATTATGGCAGTGTTGGAGAGGCTAAACTCTTCTCAGGAGTAAGCAGGCACGGTGTCACCATCATGCCCGTTTCCTCTCTGGTTGCATGATGGAGAGGAAAATCTCATTTAACACAAATACTACCCTTCTGAAATGTCCATGAGTGAGGATAGAGTGCTGGACTGGACATCAAATCGGTAATATCTGCAAACACCATCTTTTAACTTAAGAATACATCTCCTGCAGACCCACTTACAACTGATCCTTTGAGATCTGTGGGAATGTGAGTAGATGAAGATGATGTAAAAGTTAAATGGCCTCGGTTTACCCTCAGCTAGGCTGTGAGGTGTGAAAGTTATGTTGAAATTTGAGGGTCAATAGCTTTAATTTCCATCATTTTGCATACAGTCTTCGAATTTTGCTAACTGTATGGAGTGCCACCGCATGATTATCTTAAATTTGGTCTACTCTGAGGGGTGTTTAAGGGAACTGCTAAGCTACTATTAGTATCTCAGGGGACCTGCTGTGTAATTTAGGGATGACAGTAATTTTGCAGTTGGTCAAATATTTAACATAGGGTTCAGGTATTGTGTAAATTAGCATTCTATGCCCTGATAAAATCAACTTATTAGAATACAAATGGGTTTATTGTGACAGTATCGTTCTTCCTAGTTCATATTTTTCTGCATAACAGTACAGAAATGTGTTTTGCGAGGTTAAGAGTTCTTTTTTGAAGAATCCTAGGGAGAAATTAATAGAGGACTTGAACTCTGTCCTTTGAGCTGTATTAATTTGGCCAGATTGGAAGACCTAGTAAGTATTTGATCGTAGGATGCATGAAGTGCAATATAACCGGTGCCATTAGTTACATCCCTCATCTCTGGGATGGAACAGAAAATCTGTTTACAGAACTGTTTAATTGAATATGCACCATAAAAACTTTTCAGATTTCTTATTAGCAATATTACCAGTGATAAATGGAAGTGTATCTATTGTTTAAAATGGAACATTAATTTAAAAAAAAGTCCGTATTCAGAATGAGGTATGTAAACCCAGTCATTTGTTCATTAAACCTAAATGATAATTCACTTTGAAACACCTGCACATCCCCTCACCTAAGAACCAAAATATTTCCACACATATTATGTACATTATCCTAGCTGATTGCTGTTGCTTGACTGCATCCCCTAGTACATGCAGTGAGAATGCCATGCAATGTAATCATCACGTAATTAAAGGTGGCATTATACAGGTGGAATTATACAGAATTAGGTACCTGATAGAATTTCAGCTGTAAAATATTTCACTCAAATGTAGCATGGTAGGCAGAACTTAAGTGAACTCCAAAATGCTCCATTTCTCATAAAATCTCACAAACAAAAAGCTTTCAAGAATATCAGGTGAATCTTCCATTATGATTAGAGATAAAATCAAGGAAAGATGATTGTTTTTGCCAATCTATTGGTCTAAAACAAACAAAAAAAAATAGCATTTAAGCTACGTTCCCATAGATCAGATTGTCACGAGCAATTCCTTTTCCATATGCGCTTTATCTATATAACGATGATGTTCCCATAAGCTACAAGTGTTTTCTTTGTGCTCGTGCCAAATTGCGTGGCTGTGCTTAACAAAGTGAGGTCATTCGTGCCACAGTTGTTACAAGCTATTAAAACTCAGAGCGAAATACTTAGAGCATTCATTTTGCCATTGGCAGAAATACCGTGGGCTGATAAGCACTGGCGATTGTCAGCAGCTAAAAAAAGAAAGGAAAAATCCTGGGGCTTTAATGTACGTAAAGAATAGGTATATCAATAATGTAGAGTTAATTTAGCTAAATGTACATTTTAATGCCAAAATATTAGAGGGAAGAACAGTTGTCAGAATTCTTGACCATTCCTTGTAGATTTGTAAAATGGACTGGCTAATAAGCAAGGGGAAACCATAAAATGAGCACCCTCCTTTTCCTTTCACCAAATACTGAGTGATCTCTTTAGTGGACTAATCATTCCTGACTGTGATTTTTGAAATGTCAGTTTAAATTGCACAGCTGAAGTTAATGAAGAACTCTGAGATTTGACAAATTTATTTGCTCTGACAAATAGCAAATGTTTATAGTCCTTGCTTTAATTTCAAGCCATTACAGGTGCAGCAGAGACGGAGGAATAACTTCACTTAAAAGTGACGATTTTGCCAGGCAATAACAATCATCCTTTCACTCAGAAGTATATTTCCTTTCAGGCGCAGTAATTAAATAAGCAATAGTATTATTAAGTTGAAAAATAAGAAACACAGAAAAAAAAGGAAGGGAAACTTCTCGGGAAGTGAGAGAAAGCGGAAGGTTAAGCCCTGGGCTGCGGTCTGGAAGATGTTTGTAATTGCGTTGTTGTCTGGGTGTTGACTGGCTGATTGAACAGCCTTGGAGGTGTCCACAAGCTGTCAGGCCAGGGAATTGGAGTTAATGGACGGGTAATATCATGATTGAATGGTAAAAGTGGAGCCTGATCTCTTTGAGGATGGAAAATCAATAGTCTATTAGATTTGTCAGGATGACAGGGGGAGAAAAAAGCAAAAGTCTGCTGTATTTGCTTGCATTACCAGGGCTGCTCTAATTAAGCACCCACCTCGAGATGGAGGAGAACCTGGAGAATTGAAGTAGTAATGAGATTCAGGCTTGAAGTAAATGAAGTAACTGCAGCATAAGGCATGCTGACAGACAATTAAACCTGTTTATCAATGCCGCTTCTTTCCCGAAATAAAATCTCATATGGCAGCTATAAAATAAGGCTGAACCTATGTGCGATCATAAATCTTTCTGCAGCTTGTGGTTGCGCGCGTTATCGTTCAAGTCGTTTTGGAGTTGTTTTCACAAAAACTGTAGAATGCGTTGGCTAATTCTGAGCTTTACTAAATGAAAGTTTCTGCTCCTATGAGTACGTGTCCTGCCTAGAATTACTCTGCATCAGACCTGTGCTCCTTCGCTATTAACTACTGATATCCAACGTGACACTCCTGGCTTGCTGATAGCACGGCGTATCTGGGTACGTGCCAGCCAGCGCAGTGGCACAAGGCGGCTCTCATTCTTCTCTTTTTCTTTCTTGCCATCAGGAGGTAACTAATCTGCCTAACTCAATCAACATGCACCTATCTCATCCACACCTGATAGCAAATGTAATGTTTCTGACATCGGGAATGTTAAGAATGAGCCCACGTTCACCAGAGTTCAGTGCTGCACGAAATTGCTGATTTGGATTAAATCTGAAATTCTCCAGGGCTTCAGACGGCTCACGCGCATACGGATGCATAGGATTATTATTTCTGTTAGGTCTTTCCTAATCAGTGAGGTTGAGCAAGTGAAGGGTTTGGGGCTGAAGACTTCTTGTGGGCGACCGTTTTAATTTGCAGGAATCGGTGGTGGACCTTTCTCCTCCCAGCGTTCCAACTGACTGCTGCTGGATGACCACGCGAGCGTTCAGGGGCCGCTTTGCATTGCTTGGCACCATTTTTCAGCAGGCAGGTTTATGGGGGAAGAAATTCCTTTACCTGGCAGCCCCCCCTTTGCTCCCTACCTGAATTGATTGCTATTCACTGTAGCAAATCGAAGTCAATCTGTTGCGTGCTCTGTTTCTTAGAGGCAGAAGGCAGTAGGTATCATACAAAGTTAATTGCAGTTTGAAATGGAAAATACATAATTTGGGGTCTTAATACTCTTGGCCTGCCACTTGGATTAAGTTAATTGTACTATGAGTTGCTGAATGCTCCAGATGACAAAATCAAGAAAGGGTTCTATGCACATGTAACCATCTCGGTGAATTCACGTCGTATTTTTGCAGTACTTTGTGAGTGAATTTGCAAACACTTCACACAACTTCTTTGATCACAGAATCACAGAATTGCAAGGATTGGAAGGGACCTCGGGAGATCACCGAGTCCAACCCCCCTGCCCAAGCAGGCTCTCCTAGAGCATGCTAGACAGGACTTCGTCCAGGCGGGCTTTGAATATCTCCAGAGCAGGAGACTCCACAACCCCCCTGGGCAGCCTGTTCCAGTGCTCAGTCACCCTTAGAGTAAAGAAGTTTTTCCTCCTATTCAACTGAAACCTCTTATGTTTCAGTTTTCACCCATTGCCCCTAGTCCTGTTGCTGGACACCCCTGTAAACAGACTGCTTCCATCCTCTTGACTTCCGCCCTTAAGATATTTGTAGGTGTTGATGATGATCAAGGAGAGCGGTTCTATATTGAGTGACTGCTTTTTCAGGACTCTTCTAGGTGATAATCTACGCTAAATTCCTCGGCAGACTCAGAGGCAGGACCACACCGTTTACTGGACTTTGTTGTATTTCTGTGGGTTGCTATTTCTATTAGATGTGTGGAACCAGGGAAACTTTCTGTATGTAAGGTCACTAGTGCCTTTGTTTTGGCCATTGCATTTGTTAGCCTGTTAAAATGAAAGGCAATTTATTCTACCCTAGTCTAGGTTTCCATTATTATGTCTACAATATATATTAGAATATGAATTTGAATAATTCTGTGTATCTAAAGAGCTATATGAAGCATTTTGTAACTGATAGAGCTCTACATATGAGTAAGCTGTTTCTTTCACACGTACGTATGCATTCTTTGTAGCTGAATGTTCATTTGATTGCCTTCCCTTCATTATGAGTTCAGCTTGATAGGAAGTTATTAAAATCATTTCTGCTATTTACTGTATCTTATTTGACTCCGCCTCCACTTAAAGATCTGCTGGTTGCTCTTTGTTTCATCTCAAAATCCCTTTTGCATTGATAATTTTTTTTTTTCATTTACTTCTATTACTGCATTGGTTATACCAGGCTTAGTGTAAAGAAATTAAGTTTAAGACTATAATTCCCTCCAGTCTGGACTCAGTATGGGTACAAAGATGGGCTAGTTGAAAAACCTTCACTTTTTCTTCACGAGAAAATAGCTTGTAGCTTGATCCCATTTCTTTTTATAAGGATTTTATTGCAGGTTGTGGTGATTACGCTTTAAAATTGATTACGTAAGTGCATACTGTGTATGAAGAGAGACATCTGATATTTCAAATACATATTGTATAGGATGTTTCTTGCACTATTCTGCTAGAATGTTTGAGTTAGTAGACTAAATAAATGACAAGTGACAGAGTGGTTTAAACTGAGTGCCTAGCACAACCTGCCTTCACACCTGCTGTGGTTTAGAATGAAAACAGATATGAGTACAGTGACCTTGATTTAATCTTTGGAGAGTGTTTGTAGAGCATTAAAAGTTCACAAGTTGTCATGATGATGAACTAATCGACTCGTAGGAGGATACAGAGCAAGTGCCTGAGTCTGAAAGTATTTGACATTTTCTGGTGGGTCGTGAATGTTTCACTGAGGGGCCAGACCCACGGGGAATCGAATGCTCCGAGATGCTCTTTGGCACTGGTCAGCATTTCTTTAAGTCAGGTCTTAAAGTAGCACAGATTTAAGTTCAGGTCTTGCTGCAGAGTTTTGTAATGTAGTTTGGAAAGTGCTTACTCATGTGCTCTCTTGACAGGAACTGATCAATACACTGTGGCCATGTCATCTGAAACAGAAAGCTAGAATTTGGCTCGGTGTAGGTTTAGATTTTTTTTTTTGTTCCAAAATCGAGGTTTGTGATCAGTCTGAGTCTGATGCCTTCTCTAAAGAAATGGATTTTTGAGTCTGCAGTGGCATCAATTCAGCTTGGTAAGAGAGCCTGTGGTCTCTAAAGGTGCAAAAAAAAAAAAAAAAAAAAAAAAAAAAAAAAAAAAAAAAAAAAAAAAGAAAAACTTTGAATCAAAATGTTGAACAGTGCCATAGCAAGTATGAGTCCCCATAGAAAGCGTGGGACTAACACACAATTAAATATTCTTCAGTCTAAATGCACAGAAACACAAAATAAAGAAAGGGCCTCACCCAAGGACAAGAGTTGCTTGAAATGACTACATTGCAGTTATTACCATGTATTCATGCGATATAAATAAAAACCCCATTCTACAAAATAAACAGATTAGCTTTCCCTAGAGGTGGCAAGACTCAGGTTAGGTTTTGAAAGCATGGGTAGGGTTCGTAGCAAAGCCAGAGACCCTCACTGACAGCAGCACCGACCGCCTGGCAGCAGCTTCCCCTTCCTGATACCAAGAGGACGGCAGCTTTGGTTTCTTTGCTTATCTTAGTTTGGCACTTCAGAACTTTGGGAGAGAGAAAAGACTCCCTGAGACGTTCTTGTTGATGTTGGCAAAATGCATCTATTTCAAACGGAATACTGGGTTTTGACAGTCTGGCTGAAATCTGATCCATTGAAATACATAGATCATTGTAGGCTAGTGCAAATGTGGCTTTATAAATCACTCCTTTGACATCCTGGTGTTTCAGTGATATTTCTTACCATTCTGGTTTCCAGTCTACGCTGTTCAGAATTCCATACTGCTGTGGCAGAGCAACCGTGTTATCAGTGCTTAACAGGAATGCCAAAAGTGGACTTTTCATTGCACTGGTAACTTCAAGTGGCTTGTACTCCGTCTTTATTTAGGTTACACCTTCAATACAAGAAGAATTAAGATAATATTGCAGAACTTCTACCTTTTGCCTTTAAAATAGTTTTAAAATAATTCTGGTGTTTATCGGCCAGAATTCCTCTGACAGTCTTCCGTAAGATACTTCAGATTTTGTCTTCACTTGGAACTAACTTCTTAGAAGGGAATTTTGTAATCTAATATTCCAGCGGTGATAAATGTGAACAAATTAAAAAAATGTGGTATATGGTTTTTAAATTCTCTTAAATTTTTGTTGAAATTGTGTTGTAAACCCAACGCTGCTCTAAGTGATCATTCTATAATTTTACAAATCAGAACAGATCCGAAATAAAAGGTTTTTCATTTCAAGTACTAGTTGCTTTAGAATTGGTTTTTACTTCAGATTTTCTAGCGTCTCTCCCTTAAGTCCTAGGTAAGCCATTACTAAGGCTAACCCGCACCATGTGAAGGTACGCGTGGTCTAAACCAAGGGCCATTTATTTCAGCAGGCAAAAGTCCTTCCACTTGCTTCGCTGCATTTCAGACAACATCCATAGGTTTTGGTTTCCCTGTCTGTTCTTCCTGATACCTGGGAATGTGGGGTTTTTATGTGCTTGTATTTTTTTGCCCCAAATCCTAGATCATTAAGTTCAACTGACATTTATATAGTCCTGCTTTTAGATTTAGATCTCAGAACTACTGATGAGTGCAAGTCAGTTTTGGTTGTAAATAATGCCAAGCATTTCCATTTCCAGTACTTGAAAGAATTGAAGTAATAAAAAAGATCAGGCTATGAGTGACAACTTAAAACCTTACTCACTAGACTGAAAAGGTTATAAAGTTACGATTTAATGTGTATATACTCCAAAATTTTAAAGCAGCATATAGATAATTCTAGTAGCTCTATAAATACTTAACTGAGCTCCTCGGGCCTATTTTTCTGATGCTACATTCATTGCAACTATAAATTTAAACTAGACTGTGTCAAAGGAACAATTACAGTTTGTCACAAAAAGGAAAATTTAAGCCCATGTCCTTTTCTTTATAAATTATTAGACATATAAAATGTGTTATTTTCCCCTTACATTTTAAATTCATTTAATGTCAAGTTCACTGCCATCTGGATACATGGTTTTATGCACTTCTCAAGGAGGACTTACTCAGCTAATTTTTGCTTCAGTTCAAGCGAAAAATCTTTTTAAAACAAGTTCTCACTGTTTGCAGAGAGAGGCATCTTAAGCCATTTGTGTTTAGGATCATAAATCACATTCCATTAGGCATATTAGAAAACAAATTGTTCTTTTCAGAATATACTTTATGGGATATTAGACATGATGCAGCATAATGGACCTAAATCTTCAGTGAATATATTTTGTGTAAAATGGATCCAATTTGTGTTTAAGGAAGAAAGAAGTTAACTTTCTCTTTACACAGTGCGTGCTGCGCTGCAATTTATTAGCATTTCATTCATAGGGACTGGAATTTTTCCAGCTGCATTCAGCTGAGATCATCTGACCTTGGATTTGAGTTCTGATAATACATTCTCCCCCGTCTTCTGAGCGCATTTATGCGGTCTATACATTTTAAACGGGGAATATTGATTTGTATAGGTCGTGAAAACAATATCCAAAAGCAGGGTACCACATATGGTAAAGAAATGGAAATAAATCATTTCACTTCCTTCCCAAAGACCCAGCTTCTTTTGACACTGCACATGCTTGTCTTATCTGTAGTATGTAGCCTTAATGAACGCTTTATCTTTGGCAGTAATGTGCAGAGCATAAGTGGTATTGGCCTTGGAGGGCTTTTTGACTTAATTTGCTGGATGCGAAGCTTCTGTTCCCAATAATTTATTACGTTTCAAAACCATCTCTTGGAACATAAAATGTGCACCTGAGGCTAGCTTTTATTTATTTCCGATCAATTTTGGAAGCCACGTTATTTTCTGGCATGAAAAAGTAGCTATCGGTCCACCTTTTTTCTGTCCTCCCCTTACCCCCAATACTTAAAGCATGAATTAAATCAATATGATCATCTATTGATTTGTATAACATCTTTTGTGTGCTTCAAAGTGCATAGCAGAATTAGAAATTGTGTTAAACTCCAAAAATAATTTGATGGCAGATTATGCTAAGCATTTAATCACTCCAAAAAACCCAACCCTAACAAATGCCTCGGCTGAATCTCTCATACCAAAATTGATTCTCTTGCGCTGTCTTTCAGACTTTGTAAAGTATATATTAAAGAGCTTAACTAGTAAATTAGAAGACAAGATAACTGCATTGTAGATAAATGAACATTGCTTAGAGAATTTTAACCAGATTTTTCCCTAATTAATTATTCTCTGCTGTGTAGTAAAAATGAGCAAAAGCAACTCCATGGAAATACGGCATTTTTAATAGATTGGTTTTGTGTAACTGGGAGCAGCGGGTGCATATCTGCCTTGATTTGCATCTCATATTTAAGTTGCAAAGTATTTTGGCAGGGTTTGTCATTCATTAGGCATTTCTTCAATGCTTGGTCAAGGAGGATCTTTGTCTTGGTTGGGAACCCAGCCCCTTTGGTTGGGACATTAAAAAGAAAGGAAAGGAGCATAAACTCTCTGTAAATATGAGAACTTCAAATAGTTTTTACCTCGGTCATATTCCTGTACAGTGAAAGCCTGTTCAAACGCTCACCATAGTTACTGGCTAGCTTTGGTCATTTTTCTACCCAGATGGACAAATGGGGTAAAAACCCAGGTGAGAAAGCAGTGCTGTAAATCTCCTTTATCACTTCCTGTGAAAGCTAAATCTACAGCCCGCAAAATGTATGTGCTTTACTTCACATGCCTAAGTCGTCCTCTTGAAATCGATGGGACTTCTGAGGGGCATAAGATTTAAACAAGAGCATCACTCCTTACAGGTCCTGGATCAGGATTTATGGATGCACTACGTATGCTTCTCTGAGAGATTTTGGCCACCAAAGCATGTGAGGATTCCTGGATTTCAGCCTCCCGGCAGCTTGCCCGGCTTATTTTGCTCAGTTTGTGCAATAGGTTGCAGAGAGGTTGCGGGAGGGGGAAGGCAGGGGATGTCCCGGCGGTGCGCAGGAGGGCTGCGGGCGAAGGCTGTGGGCGAGGAGAGAGCCCATGGGAGAGGAAAACTCGAGAGGTGCTGAGCAGGGCTGGGGAGACACATCCCCCAGGCCTCTGGATGGCAGCAAGGACATTTCGTCGGGAGGTCAGGGGCCGAGCGGTGCTTCCCACAATCCGGAAAGCTACACCGAGCCCGGGGGAGAGGAACAGCCTGGAAGGACAGAGGAGGAAGGCAGAATGCTTTCCTAAACCCACTTCTCCTGTGTTTTGTGTCTTATATAATTCCTCTGAATTCCCTCTGTCCTAAAGAGTTAATTATTCTGGTTCTTATTCTAATGCTATTTCTCCTTTTAAATTTAAAGAGACTGTCTGTCTTTTCTGTGAACTCACTGTAAGGAGAAGATCTAGGCAGATTTACCTCAAAGCTTTAGCCGAGCTAAAGTCCTATTACAAGCTATTGAGGTGATTTAATTTTATTACTTCAGGACACTTTTTACGAGGAAAGTTAGTACATGCTGCAGTGCTTTGCCGAATCCAGGCATCCTTCTCCTTCGTTCCTATCTGAACGCTTGGTAGGCAAACACCATGGGTGCAGCTTTAATACACGCTGGTATTTTAAACTGCAGTGTAAAGATATAAGAATTTTATTTATTTTTTTTAATATTGATTTGGCTTCATCTGCTTAAGTGACCCCTGGCATGAATACCATATTTATCTGTGAACTTTGCTTTTTGCTTTTTTTTTTATATATATAAAGAGCCCAAACTATTATCTTTTTTTTTTTTTGTGTAGCATAAGCTTCATCTGGCACTAGCTGGTAGAAAAGAGCTCAACATCAGAGAACCAAAGTATATTTTTTGCCTTCCAACTACTATCAGAACGAACACTAGGACCAAAGGCTCTCATTGAAAATAATTCCTTAAATAATCACTTATCTTGCAGGCATTTGATCTGTATGATCTGAATGAAACTGCTGATAAGTTCAGAGAAATAGAAAACCGTGTTAAAAAAAAAAAAAAAAATCACTTTCTCCTGGGGCCTGAAGTCCTGTCAGTCACATGGTGGATTAGAGGCTTGGCAGCTCGCCCACCCATCAGACAGCATGTAAGTTCTTTGATGCCAATTGCATTAGCTTCCCTCTACTAATGTGCTACAGAGCTCAGAAAATAAAAGACTGAAGGTCAACATACCAGCATGTACCCCCGGTCTAGCAAGGGCTGCTCGTAATGTGTAGAGTTCAAGCTGCAGGCTGGGTGACCTTCTCCTACGCCCAAGGTCTCGAGATTTTGTCCTCGAGTCCTGAGCGCAATGAGGGCTTGTCAGAGCCCTGTCCCAGGATGCAATTTACTCTGAAATTCCCGAACGGACACAGTTTGCCTTCAACCATTACGGCCTGTTATTTATGTGCAGATGCTGTGGGCTATGAACTTTCTGCGGAGCGTAACCACTGCTCAACTCCGCTCTCGCGCTCCCGGTTTCGTTCATTGCGAGGGCCATAACGCGTAGGAATCGCCGGAGCTCATGAGGAAAAAAGCTGGACTTTATGACTGATTTGAATGCCCTCAGACAAAAAGTCTGCTTTACGTACATCATCTCCCACAGGCATCTTGCTATAGAGATGTGCTACAGAGATGGATGACAGACCCATGTGGCTGCTGGCTTATTTTAAGCATAATATAGTAGAGACACTACAGGGATGATAGATGACCAGAGATGACCGTGTGTTTGCAAGGTAATTAATTGCTACATCCTTCCTCCCTCAGAAATGGGGAGGAAGAACCAAGCCACTCCCCAAAACATCTGAAGTATGATACTTGCTGGGAGGCGAAGCTTATGTGTTGAAGCAAAATGTAAAAACAGAAGCCTAAGAAATCATCAAAACACAGCGAGGTGGCCATAAGTGTATCTAGTCATCACAAAAAGATCAGGTTTGATGTGGAGAGGCATGTATCCAGCCACGAGAATATGGAGCCCTCCAGTCCAACCTCCATCCTACCCACGGTGTACGTGAGAGTTTTCTACGCCTTTTCTTGTTCCTTGCCCCGGATGTCATCTTGTATTCTTCCCACTGTGTGAGCTTTGGAAAGCTTGGAAGACTTCTGCAGCACTTCTGACACGGTGCCACAGTCCTTAAATTCACCCTTCACTAGTGAGAAGGAGTAAACTGTAACTCCCCGGGTAGCAGTTGGCACGGAGCTGGGCATCAATCAGCTTGTAAAACCCGTGGATTGACACTGAAATCTACCTTGTGACTAGTAAAAGAACTAGAGGAGTATAAAATTGTAGGACAAAAGGAAGCTCTTTCATACGGAGTGACAAAAATCAAATAGGTGACTTCGGACTGAAAAGAGCTTAAGACCAAAGGGGAAAGGGTTTTATTTTAACCTCTGCTCTGATTTTTCAGTTTTACACTGTAATAACCTCATCAGGGAGACAGGCTGTAAAGAGGGGAACAATTTGTAGTATTTCCCCCCGACTGTTATGTGCTAAATTTGCCCTTCAAGCTTGAAGTGACTTTGGTTTTAAGTCATGATAGGGGGATAGACCTCCCAAAGCAAGGGAACTCTACTGTACTTCTCTTCCCTCGTACTGATGATAATTAATGCTCATAAAACAGAGGCAAGGGCAACACTGCAACAGCTACCCTTGCTAAGCTTACAAATTATACAAAACCTCTTATTTCTTGCCAAAGCCAGGGTTTGATTACACAATGTTAACTGACACGGAGTGAAAAAAAAGCTGTATTACTTTGCTAGGTTACAAGCAGTAACAAGAAAAATATGTAAACAGTGAAGGAAGAACATACTTTGTCGTTAAATGAACGAGACATGATGGATGATGTGGAGATTAAAGTGCAAGAAAAGTTGGAGTCATCTTTAATTGCTTAATTTTATCCCTTTTGAATGAAGAAACGTATCTTCCATGAGTTCAGTGGTGGCTAAAAGGTGAAATATGTATAAAATAGCGATTTGGCCTGAGATTAAATCCTTTACTTAGCTGTACGCAAACGTGGATCTCCATTTTGCAGCTGAGGGACACCAATAATAGCAAGAGAAAAAAAAAAAAAAAAAAACACTTTGTGTCTGTAGGTCTTGGAGGTTTTTCGATCAGTGCAAAGATGAGTCGTGCGCCTTTGATGATTTTGCTTTGCGCGTACTTCTCAGGTCTCCTATAACCATCCGAATGTCCTGCTCATTTACAGGGCCTCTGGCTTTGCAAGGTTTGTACTGAAAAAAATAATACAACCATAGCCTTGAATGCGTTAGAGGATAATTGCAGAATTTTGTTCATATAATTCACAAGTAAATTTTTTCAGATAAATACAGGTCATCCTGACCCATAACATTCTCTTCACTTCTGCTTTCTTTTCACCTGAGGTTTTCAAAGTACTCTACTAATGGTATTTAATTCCTCTTCTCAAGCAACTGCAGTTTGAAGATTTGCAGCATTTACCTAGATTTTATTTTTTTTTTAGTTTTAATACTATTTGAGGTACTGATTTGGGAGAGGACTTACAGATTACTCTAAGATATGGTACAGTGTAGACAAAGAAATCATGTAAGCTGTAATTAGGGTTTTCTGATACTTCTGATGGTAAAATGCTTTTTGGAGTTGCTTTTGTAACTTTTGTGCTGTATTTGTGATGAAACCCACGGCAGATCTTTGTCTCAGGCTGAATTAGATGGAAAATTGGAATGTTTTTTAATGAAAATACGATTCCAGGGAGGAAAAGCTGTTTTGCTTACATTGTCTTAAAAATTCTGTCTGTGAAAAAACAGTTTCACCCACGTACTTTGGCACATGGATTTGAAATACTACCCTACGGGGAGGTAGCTTTTCTTCAGCAATGCCTATTTTATAGTCCTTGTACAAGTCCCTCTTGCTTCACCTTTCACACAAGTCCAGTAGATACTTATTAAGAATCTAGTTTTGTATTTTCTGGTTTCATATTCTTTCTGTTTTGTTCTAATTTTGTATTATTTTGCACTGGGAAAGGTGGAGGGAGAAGCCATGCTACTCCTAAGTACTTTTGTCAATTTTATGGAATCATAGCATCATAGAATTGTTTTGGGTTGGAAGGGACCCCTAGAGGTCATCTAGTCCAAGCCCCCTGCAGGGAGCAGGGGCACCGCTAGCCAGATCAGGAAATTATATATATATATATATATATTATATTACAATAGTAATCATCTTCTAAAAATTAAGTTTAAATTTTATGTTACTCTGCTTTTTCCTATCCTCTCCTCCATTTCATGCTTTCTCACTCTGACCATGGTCACATAATCAGTTGATTTCTAAAGTAGCATAAATGATGGGATGAAAACCTTCATGGAGACGGCAGGAACAAACGTAGGCAAGGTTAGGATTTCCTGGCTAGTTTTGCCATGAATGGAGTTTCTTTCTGATCCACCTTAGGGGATTCTCTCTCTACCCCCAGCCTCCTCACTACTCCTCGTCGCTGTGATACATCTCACAAACTCCTTTGTTTTAAGAAATTCTTGTTCAGTTCTTAGTGAAGGGGTAAAAAAACTTTTAGACAAGCAGAAGTAAGTAGCTGGAGGCAGGATCTCTCTATTATTTGGGAGGTAAACAGATTTATCCCTCTTAAAGTAGCGATTAGTAAACCTGTTACCATTTAACTGCCCTGAGGCTAAGGCAATAAAATAACAGTTTATCCACAACCAGAAATATGCCAATAAATGTGATCCTCATGGTGACACTGAAATCATTAAGAGCATTTTTTTCAATAAGAAAGGAGAATGTAGCTGAGCTAAAAATACTGTAAACATACAATAGCACTTAGAATCATAGAATCCTTTAGGGTGCAAAAGCCCTTTAAGCTCATCAAGCCCAACCATTACCCTAAACCTGCTTGAGCAGGGCGGGGGGGGGACTGGGTGAGCTCCCAAGGTCCCTTCCAACCCTTGCCATGCTGGGATTCTGTGATTCTGTAAAACATTCATAGGCAAAAGACTGCACAAGCAGCACCAATTCCAAGCATCTTAATTTCAGTGCCTAGCTTTCTATTTAGAGAGCTATTACTCCCACTGGCTTTCCTGCAAACTTTATCTGCAGCCCAGCATTTCTGTTAAAAAAGACTGTTTCTTCGAGTTTGAAAGTATGAATGGATTTTATAGTTTGGAACCTGAGTTTATAGATTTGCTCAAGAACACAAACCTATTCACTGTAAGAATCACAATTAGAATTTCTTTTTCTTCAAGGGCTCAATCTTACAGGAGGCTGAACATTATTGACATAAAACTCGTAGAGTTAAGGTGTATATAATCAAAGTACACAACACTCCGAAGAATTGAGCCGTAAGCATAGAATTCACTAGACTAATGTATTTGGAAACACTTTGCTTTGCATATAGAGGGAATGATCACACATCAGACACCTGGCAATTTTGATGATCCTGGTTTCGTAAGAATAACATTGCATACTCTATTACCAGCAGAGTAATAAATGAGAACGCCGAACAGAAGTGCCGAAAGGAATCCTTAATATCATTTTTATGAACATCTGTCATTTTGTTTAAGTACAAAGAAAAATGAGCTTATGCAGAATGAAAAATCAGTTCTAAAATGGAGACTATTAGTACCTCTTGCAAAATGTTCTTATTTTTATTGAGCATTTTACTGTATGCAGGAGAATTTGCAGCATTATTTTTATGGCTCCGCACAACCTCCATTGTGCATTCGGCCTTGGTATGGAACTGCGAGGAGCTGGCTTACACATAAGGACAAAAAGAGGTGTAATGAATCATGAAACAAGCCTGGTTTATTCAATAAGACATTGTCTGAGCTTTCTTTCCACATGAGGAACTGGCCATTCAAACAGAAATGACCTGCAGAATTTTTGCATAGAAAGGAAGCTAAATGCATTGGGGCATATGTGGTAATAACTCTGTTGTTTCCTGATACTATGAGATTAAATTAAACAGGACTTGCATTTGGAAACTTCTCTAGTGCAAAGAACAGTGAAGTACTTCCTTCTGAAAATGTCATCCATGCCTTTCTCCAGTAATTTTTCAGAACTTCTGTAATTGCAAGACCTTTGTTTCAGTATAAAAGCAGGCAGAGATGTCGGGCACGGCAGAGAATAAGAGATTGAGAGGCTTTCTCGGGAAAGCAAGCGCCAACATTACGTACGCGTTAAAAAAAAAAAACCCTCACAAATAAAATGCTGCATGTAAACAGCAGGTAAAAGATGTCACCAGTATCCAATGTAGTATCTGACATGAGTTGTTAAAGTGGAATCTGTATGGTTTAGGTATTACCTTCAACCTGTGAAGAGATGAACGCAAGCTTAGCGTACCTAATAACGTTTACAGGCATCAGTCTGTCTATGAATTCTTGGCCTTCGTTGTGCTGTGTAAAGTGTTGAGTCACAGCACGTCACTGTCGGGATGTCATTATTTTAGAGGTTGGTGCATAGAGTAATGACGCTTTCACTTTTTTTGGCTAAAATTAGTTTGTGTGGAATAGGTCTTACTAGGAGGAAGGGAATGTTTTTCTTGTGGGATTTGGAAATCTACCACATAAAGGTTCCTCTTTGGATTTTTTGGCTTTTTTGAGCAATAATATGAAACTATGAAGCACTTATAAAAAGCTTTCCTTTCTTCATACCTTTGCAGCATTCTAGTTTTAGTGGAACGTACAGATTTTTTCATTTAGCCATTCTGCACAACAGGTTTGGTAGTTCAATGCACGCCTTCTACTTTCTTCTCTCTGTAGTCCCTGATGCCTCTGGTTGATTAATTTGAGAATAAAGCATTCCTAGAAGAGCTCTTCCAGAGAGGGTTTTCTGTAGGCATCTGTTCTTTACATCCAGGGCAAGATGGTCCCTGCATGGTCAGGCAGGCTGCGAAGTTCAGTATGTAGAAACTTTGATTTGTACAGTCTTTTAACTTTTGGATGTGGTTTCTTCACATAGGAAATACTCACTGCAAGTCAAAGTGCAACAAGCTATCAAGTCAAATTAAAACTAGAAATAAAAATGGAAAAAGAATTTTTCTTCCACCCCAGAGTAGAACACTGGCTCTCGTGCACATCAAGGTCTGACCTTAAAGCTTTCACCGACAGGATTCTTTAATAGAGCAAGAAAATCAGTAACTGAGAAAAGTAGGAAAAAAGGGAGAGCGCTGCAATCCACAACAGTCCTTTGACTTGTTACTGTTAGAGGACTCGGTGCTGGACGTGCTCCTGCCTCTTCCCTCACTTTCACACACTTTAATGTGTCTGATCTTCTTTCTTTTTTCTTTTTTTTTTTTTATACGTGGTTTGTCATTTTCATTATGAAAGGTCAGCCTACTTTTCTGCTGAAATTTGAATGTTGTCCACATTTTTTCCCCAAATATCATTACCTCAGCTAACATTTTTGTCACCTATAATGACAAGATTTGTAGCATTTCTAGCACACATCTTTAGAATACGTTCTGTCTGAAGAGTTCGTCTTTTGGTAATTAAAAATGACCTGGCTACATATTAAATGCTAAAATATTGTGAAATGCTAATGGCCATCTTCAAGGTTTGAGAACCTTCGGTTCCCTGTAAATTGTGCAAAATGTGATTTTTTGATCTTTGAAAAATGTCTTCCCCCCTCATGTTCATAAATTTCAGTTAATTTAAATGGATAAAGTCACCTAGTTTGTCTGGAAGACCAGTTAAGAATAACCATTTCTGAAAACTTAGTTTCTTAAGCTGGCATTCTCAAGCTCTTCACGACTCCGATGCACGTTACTTCGTAGACTCCCTTTTCACATGGGCTGGTTCTCCCCCGTGCCCGCACGTCTATCCACAGAGTATTTTTCTAATTATAGAAGCAGTTACTAGCTTAGAAAAAAACACATCCAAGACCTGTAGCTGGGCGAGGGCTGAAGCTGTAGCTGCCCTTCAGACACTGTTGCTGTCTCTGAAGCTGGCCTGCAGGATGCCTTTTATTTTCCCTTTGTGCGTCCCAGTGTTGTTATCTGCAGATGGAGTTAATGCCGCGTGGCTCCTCTCGGAGCACTTGGCACCTACAGGTGGAAAACCCTTCTTTGTTGTTATCTGTGAATTTTAGCAATTCTCAATTCATAACCATTGAAACCACTTGGAAAACTGTTAATTGCATTTCTGCTCTTCCACGCCTCCTCCTCCTCCCATCTGCTGCCTTTTTCTCCCACCTTTCCCTATCACCTCTTCTTCTGATGAAGGTGGAGTTCAGTTGTTCCTGCCCAATGGCCCAACTCCGTCGCTTGGCTGCGTGCCTCTGCGCTTCCCCGGTACCTGGCTCTGGGCATCTCCTTTTTAGATTTTTAGCTCCTAAAGTTCTCACTTAAACCTTGTTTCTCTTCCTTTCTCTGCCACAGAATATTCTTATTTTCCTTCTGTCGGCAGTTTTAACTCTCAAAGGTGGTTGTCAAAGTGAGTAGAAGAGCAAGGTTGGCCCCTCTGTGGTCGCCCTTGGCCCTTTGGAGCCAGGGTGAGGACTCTGCGAAATCGGTAATTATAAAAGAGCTGAAAGCCTCCCACCTTTAACATTTTTTTACATCTTTACATAACGCCACGTCAAAATTTGTCCTATGCTGGGTATTCTGAGGATATGGAAAGTAATCAGAAGTTTAATACATCAGATTATAAAGAAATTATATATATATATATCCTGAGGGCAAAATTAGAATTTTTTCCCCCGTGTATTTTAATGGAAGATAAGGCTACAGAGAGCTTTTTTCCCTAGTTCATTGGGACTTTTATTTATTATTAGAGATAGAGTCAGATGTCTGGTTTGCAGTGCTGTAGGGATACTTAGAGTTGTTAAGAACATCGAGTGGAAAGGAGTGAGAGAGCAGAGCCAGTCAAGAATTTTCCAGCAGAATGCTTTTTCCTGGAAAACGGTGTTTTAAAGGAACTCAGACGTTTCATGGAAATCCTTTAGAGTTTTGTTATGAACTTGCACAAAAAGACAGGCTGTGGTGTTAGAGAAGGCCGTCTGCCATACTTTACACTGCTCCTCTTGATTTGCCATAATATCAGACAGTATAATTGAAATACTTGGGTTTGCTTTTAAAGCCATTTTAAGGGCAGCTGTTATTTATTATCGATTGTCAAGGCGTCAGAATGTTCCATCGCAAATGAAACAGGATATGTTTCATTCCAGAAAAAAAATGACCTGTTTTAATCAATGCTGGGTGGCAGATGTGTCTTTGATGATTTAGAAGTAAAATATTTCAACTCTGACGCTATAGATGACTGTAGCCCTAATTGTGGCGCGCTACTGCTGGTGTGGAGTGCAATGGTAGAAAGAAAGAAAACAACAGGCAATGTCCAAATGCACTTTAAAAGGAAATTTATTTGGATTCTGAAACTTTCCCAAAAAAAGCATTGCTTTTTCAAAGCATGTTTATGCATGGAATTTTTTGTAAATGTTTTGTTGAAAATGCTAAGATTTTGAGAAATTACCAGTTTTCATGCAAAAAAAAAAAAACAAAACCAAAACAAAAGTTGATGGCTAATTTCCAAGGAAGGTCTTGCCATATTTTACTGTGCTCTGCGGTGAGACCACTCCTGGGAGAAGAAGCTGGCCAGAGCTGCTTTTTGTTCCCATCCTGGTCTGCGGGAGGAGGTCGAGCTCAGACTCCATCGCTCTGATTCAGGCAGCATTTAGGAACGCGAGCTCTCCCACACGGCTGTTTTACCTCTTTAACTTCTGACACTCGTCTATGAAAGATGGTTGCACAATTTACCATATGTAATTTTTAAACCTATTTTAAGTTAATTCTGTACAACTTCTCATCAAGGCACTTTCAATTTAATTTTTTTTTTTCTAGGGCTGGTTTAATTAAATTTAACATAAGTCAATTCATATTGATTGAAATTACCTTAAATGAGTTTGGCTTAAGCCCAAATAACACAGTCTTTTGCACCTGTTTTTAAGTTAAATTGGCTTAAATTTATACCAACAGTTATACTTTTGCCAACCGTCAGTGGTAGTCAGCACACAGAAAGCTCACGCTTCCAGGCTGTTATGCAGCACCAAGAAGAGAAATAATCTAAGATTACTTATTGTGTACTCAGCTCTCAACAGTATCGCTTGTAGATTAAAATACCATTTAATTAGTATAAGCTTCTGAGAAACTTATCAATACCAGGTGTTTGATCTTCCATTCCTTCAATCCTAATTTCCCAATATATATATTATACAATCAAACAAATGGTGATTTGGTATATTCTCCGTCGGCCTTTATTATGGCACCTATTAGAGCTCACACTCTTCTGCTTTAGTATTCTGCCATGCTTTCCTTTTTTCCCATAGTTTTAATGGGAAATACCAAATTCTTGCAAAATAGGCTGAGCTCAGAGCAGGAATAACAGGAGGATTCTTTGTGGCATCAGTACAGGCAAGGCCCCTATGCCAAAATTTTCTCTGTAGTTCCACAGCTCTCAAACACAAGTGGCAACTGCCGCTGGATTTCGTCTGAACTTCCCCCTCGTGCCCCTTTAAAAATGTTATTTAGGAGAAAGGCAAGCAGAACTCTGTTTAGGACTAGGAGGGTTCTGCTAATTTGATCTTAACTTCACTAAGTCTGTAGGTAAACCTTGGAGCTAATTCTATACTCGCATCGCGATCAGCTAGAAGAAATCAAATTAAATGGGAAAGAACAACTTGGGGGTTTCCCAGATACCGGCTGTACTTGGGATGGGTTTGTTGCTGTAAGAGAAAAAGCTGACCTCTCCTTCTGCTAATAACATTAAAACGAGGTGTGCAAGCAGAGGCAGAGGTTAGGGGCACGCGCGTTCTTACCCTAGATATAAAAAGGGAGGTGTTTTGACACGACTATGCGGGGCTGTCTCATCCGAGCGCTTTATTAAGACCGTAGAAGGGTGTGCACATCTACAAGCTTAGGAATTTCCAATGGAAAATAGGGTGGGTTGCGCATTAGGGGGGAGGAAAGACAGTTCTTTATTTTATTTTTACTTTTATCCATTTTTTTCTCCTCAATCTGTCTACTACAGAAGTAATTTTCTGGTGCAGAGCATTGACTGATGTAACGTAGTGTGTATAAGCCACATAAATTAACAGGAACGGAAAATAATGTGCTGCCAGGGTTTGATATAACATTTAATACCGCCGCATTAATATCCATTGCAATGTAAATATTGCTGTTTAGAAAATGTTTGACCCTTTCTAATATAGGAGGCCACGCTACATGATATCAGACTGTGCTCTGTCATGATGCAACATGAAATGAAGTAACAAGAAGTGACACCAACCTTTGTAAAATACCACAGTGCAGTAACCCATTTTTAATGCTGTCAGTGTAAGCCATGGTAGCAGGTAGAAACAAATCAAATGTAACATCTGAACATGAAAATATTGTTAAAATTACCTACAGCCTTCAGTTAATATCTAGCTGTCAGGATGTGTCTGGCTGGAGGATCATTTCACACTAATAAATCGCGCAGTTTTGTGATGAGAATGATTGTGAATCTCATTAGAGAGATTGTCACTCCGGTGTTATTTATTGGTACCTCGTACGGCATCGTGGCATAGTTAATATTGTTTTTTTTCTTGGTAATTTTCTTGACTAACAATCCCACAGGCCCACCTGGCCTCTCTTCCCAGGTCTAAGAGAGGGAATATTGCAATGGTTTGTCTAAGCATCCCAGAAGCTTATTCGCCATTTCACCCTTGCAGTATTTTTGTTCCATTTACTCTCAAACTTTCCTCCTCCTAAACTCCCCCAAAGCACATTCCTACTGGCATGAGAAGGCTAGCAAGGTGCTTGCTAGCTTTCCTTCGTAATATTTCCCTACAGACTAACAGCATCCAGCTTTTATGGTCTTAACATTTCCACAGTCCTAGGGCCTCTTCCGCAAATGAATCTCGCACTTGACGCCAAACTGTACCCAAAAAGCAAAAGCGGTGGAAAACTCATTAATTTTATTGTTCACCCTGGAATTAACTGGGCAACCAACTTAAGATTGTAGAGACTGATTCACCGGCATTACAGCTGAGGAATAAAGTAGCAGATCCATTGGATTTGGTGGTTTTGGACATAAATAACATTTAAGGCAATTTACAATGGGTTTCAGGCTTGTCCCGATGCCTTTATCAAACTGCAATTCGACTGAACAAATAAGGTTTGTAAATGCATGTATGTAAATAAAAATCCCAATTTTACAATGGGTTTCTTTGGCATATATTATGCAGCAAGATCACACTGCTCTTGATGTATATGAATGAGCGCTATTATACTAAAAGTGACTCTTTATGCTGATAAAGGCTGCAGGGTATTAGGGCTTTCTCTTTCATCTGGTCTTTCCGCTGCACTTTTTTTCCTTCTCCTAATGTTCTCTACTCCCCACTGAAAGGAGGATGGTTCCACTGGAGAATATTCCTCAACAACAAGCAGGTGAATCTTGCAATCTGACCCCGTAGTGGGAGATTTGTTATTTTTCCAATTTAGGGGATTTTCGCAACCACCCTACAGGTAGAGAATATTCCCACAGCTCTCAGTTTTCGAAGTGGTGCTGTCCTGGCACTATATAAATCAGTGATGTGACCTGAGATGGGGTGGTAGAGGCTTTTGTGTTGGTAAGCAACACAAGAAACAGGGCTCTAGCTGCAGCAAGGGAAGTTCTGAGCAGATATTGGGAAAAGCATTCGTAATGAGGATGGTCAAACATTGGAACGAGTTGCCCAGAGATGTTTCATAATCTACATTCTTAGAGGTATGAAAAACGTGACCGGATAAAGCCCTGAGCAACTTGATCCAAATTCAGAGTTGGCTCTGCTTTGACAGGTCGTCTTTCCTGGGTGGCCTGCAGAGGTCCCTTCTACCCTCAGTTATTCTACGATTCTTTGTCAGCAATTTCACGCTGAATAATATTTGGTCATCTTCTCATCTGTATTGATTTGCTGTAAAGCCTGACTTCAAAGGGTTAAATTAATTTTGTCTAGGGTTATAGCGTGAACGCGAACTGCGGTCTTAGAGGAATCCCATGCTGCTGGCTCATCCACTAGATACCTAATGTTATGACTGCTTCTAAATGTACCATGAAGATATTCTAAATCGTATTCGTTTTTCATGTTATCTTAAAAACTGGTCTAAAAACTGAAAGACATATTTTATTTCATTATTTTTTTGTGTACACTATGAAAGAATTAAGGACTAACCCAGCTTGCTGCAGGCCATTAGATTTCCTCTTTGACCTTGTCTGATATAATTTCATCTGTTTGTGTTCAAGACAGCTTAAAAACCTCAACCTATCCTGCAAAAAATAAATATAGGAGAAAAACTCTTAAGAAATGCTCTTTCTTCTAAGCCCAATGGGTGATCTTTATTCGATAGAGCTAAGTATTTGACTAGTATCTAGTTTTGTAATAAACAGAAGCTGAAATGTAATTTACCCGCTCTTCATGAATTGTTTATTCATATCCACCCTTGGGATATTCCAGTACTATTGAATTACTCAGTGTGATGTTGACAACTGGTTTATTTTTTTTTTTTCTCCTAATTTCTGAAATGTGCTGTTATCCAGTATTTAGAGCTGAGAATTAATTATCGAGGACATGTGAGAATTTTGCAAAAAAAAGTGCAGACAAGTTAAATATAATGGGCCAAATTCTACCCTGAATTAAATTGGTGCAGCCCAACTCATGACAGCAGAAAGACAGAATGTAGGCAATTAAATATTACTGCAAGATTGTTTTTTCATGTGTGACATTGCTTTCTAGATCTCCTAAAAATACTCCAGGGTTTGGGGAGGATTGGTTTGTTTTTCTCCCCTGTCGACGTAGTGATACAGTAAACTTCTGTAATAAGAAAGGAAAAAGCAAGTGTAAAAAATCCCTTGACATCAAATTATTTTTCAGGAAGTTAATAGGGAGTGCTATTTACTTTCTCCAAGAAATTCACAAGTGAAGGTAAGGTTGTATTCCTAACCAGGAATACAGGATAGAAAAAAACCCAGTGTTTTCACCAAGGCTTCAGAATGATGAGTTAGAATTTGTTGAAAATCCTGAGAAGTGATTTGTGCCTCCTCCCCTGGCCTACGTGGAGCTTACTGAGGGGTTTCACTGGGACAAAAATGTCTGCCCAAATACAGGGACTGGGAAAAACCAACCAAGACCTAAGAAAATAAAAAAATATATAGATTAAAAGGAGGGCACCAATTAACTGAAATCCATAGCAGCTTTGGTGTCTGACCTGGGAAGACATGGCAGGAAACTTTAGAATAGGCAGGACTTGCTTGCAGCGACATAAGGTATAAAGATGAGGAGGGGTATAAAATATGAAGAAGAGAGAAGATTGCCATGCATATTTTCAGTTAATGTTGAGACAGCTGGTGTTGAGAAATTTCTCAGGTTAAAAATAACATTTTGTTACAATTATAAATTTGAGCATTCCTTTTTCAAAAACAGTTACAGCACTAATTAGTTAATATCGTTAAGTATTTATGATCTAGACTAGTGTAATACTTTAATACATGGTTAAAATTAAGGATGATTTTGTGCAGTTTTCTGAAACAATGCCCTGCAGTAAACAAATAAAGGTAAATTATATTGTGGATATTCTCTAACCATCAATGCCTCTGTGTTGCCTGCGACCTACATGCTGCAATACTAAATTAAAAATAACCACCCTCATTTTATTTATCAGGAATCCAATACCAAAAGATTTATTGTGCTGCATACTTCCCTCAGTGGCAGACATGATATTATTGGAATTGTCCCCGATCCATCCTTTCCCTCCCTATGAGAATTGCAGGATAAACTGAAATATCCAGCTGACCCTCAGCTCCCAGTGGGCTCTGCGAGACCTCGGACAACGGCCATCTCATGTGCTTGGGGTGCTTTCAAAATTATAATCCTTCACATTAGGAAGGAAAAGGACCGGATTCAGTTCCTAAAGCTGCCCACTTAAACGAACATCCCCCAAGAGAGCCACAAAGCTGGGGAGGGGTCTGGAGCCCCAGGCTGCTGGGGAGCGGCTGGGGGAGCTGGGGGGGTTCAGCCTGGAGCAGAGGAGGCTGAGGGGAGCCCTCATCGCTCCCTACAACTGCCTGAGAGGAGGGGGGAGCCGGGGGGGGGTCGGGCTCTGCTCCCAGGGAAGGGGCGATGGGACAAGGGGCAACGGCCTCAAGTTGTGCCAGGGCAGGGTGAGGTTGGGCATGGGGAACAATTCCTTCCCCAAAGGGCTGTCAGGGGCTGGAAGGGGCTGCCCAGGGAAGGGGTCGAGTCCCCACCCCTGGGGGGATTTAAAAGAAGGATGGATGAGGTGCTTAGGGACGGGGTTTAGTGGTGGGATGGCAGCGTTATGTTAATGGTTGGACTCGATGATCTTAAAGGTCTTTTCCAACCTAAATGATTCTACGATTCTATAATTCAAGCAGCGCTGGCTTGAGCCCCACCGTGGCACCCCTGGCCCCTGCTGGGCTCGGGGGATGCCTGCTTGCAGCCGGGGAGGCTAGGGTTAACAGGATGGGGGTTTATTAGAGAGAAATGCAGTCATTCTGGCATGAGGTAGGCAGGCCCTCATCAGAGCGCCCTGCCAAAGCCGTTCTCCGTGCCCTGTCAGTCTCTGCGTCTGGTGACGAGTCCCACATCACCAGGGCTCCTGTCACGGCTGCCTCCGTGCCTGGCCCCGACGTGCGCCTGACGGCACTGCAGTGCTCAGCTCCGGGGACGGGGGAGATGGCAGCAGGATCCCGGCTTAGCCCTTACCCACCGAGGTGATCCAGAGCCTTTTCCTTCCTCCCCCAGTGCCCGAAGCAGCATCACTTGACCTCTCGGGCGGCACTGCTGGGATTTGCCCATCCCTTGGACGGGCTGGGTGTAGGTTGTGTCAGTGTGGTCATGTCATCAAAGCCTACAGCTTTTCCGTTTTCAAGCCTGCAACGTTTGTGTTCATCCCATACAGCTTATTACACATTTAGCTGTTTGAACAACAGGCAATTTTCCCGGTGGTTACTCAAATTTTTAATTAATTGGTATGTATTGTGTTGAGTCCTGCCCTTTTTCCATAAGCAAGTAATGACTCTCTATATAGTTATTAGACTTTCAGCTTTCCTACCCACTTCGTGCAATTATATCCAAAGACTCTGTGACTAACACTCCATAATAAGCAGCCTTTCTTATTCCTCATATGTGAAATCATTCTCATATTGGATGTGCTGATGGAGTATTTGAATCCCCAGGTCCACAGAAAGCGCCTTTCCTTTTTTAACCTTCTTGCGACACTGCTTCGAGCTCCTGTTTATCCCTGGCACTTTCAGCAGCACAATAACTCCATCATAAACGTCCTGCTTCATTGCCTTCCTACCGCGATGATTAGATCATGCTTCTGCCCGGATTCTTAGTCCCAGCTATTTATTATGGCCACGTGGCAAAGTGGGGAGGTTTCTCCTCTGGAGATTTGGGCTGGGAGTCTAGAAGGGCAGCGCTCCGCTTCTGGAATTCAAGTTTTACGCAAACTAGAGAGTTTTACGTATGGATTACAGAGGGTGTGAGAACAAGCTAAGCTGTGACAAGTCCTAATAAGCCACAGTTATCTTGCCCATTCATTACGAAGCATGAATAATAACATTCTAGTCGCCCATGGCTTCAAAGCATGAAGGCAGCCTAACGAAAACATCTGTAACAGACTAAATCTTTCCAATCTCTGCTGTCTCTGATTGCCCACTAAGGAATGGTAGTGTTCCTTTGGGACATCAGGCTAGGATTTGGCAGGTCTCTCGACACTCCAGGACTTGGGAAGCTCTCCTTGGTCATCAGCAGGCGTCGGCAGTAAGTCTCCATCCCTTCCAAGTCTCAGATTATGTAGTACACAGCTCTAAAGTTCACGTCTTTGCGCCATGGGGCTGCAGAGTAATGCAGCTCTGGCAGGAAGGCAGCCATCATATTCATCATCCCAGCTTTAGAAATCTTCTTACTTTCTAGCAGACAGAAGCTAGAGGACACTCCATTCTATGAAATGCAAAGTGCCTTTGAGAAAGCATCATTTATTAAGAAGATATATTATTTTAGGTTTTGGCAGGTTACATTCCAAACAAGGACCCAGTGTGTCCTCATGTAATGAAACACTGCACAATTCATGTCTCGCCTCCTGCCACTGCTTTTAGAAATGGGTGGAAATGAGTAATTACCCCTAAATGGTAGGCATTTCTCCATTACTTACCAAGAGTATTTGGCAGTGATCATTTAGGCTTTAAATGTTTTTTTAAAAGCTAATACCATTCATAGACCTGCCAGTTTCAGAACTTTAACAAGTGTCCCCGAAACTCTTCAACCAATTTATTACAAAATTACTCCATCTTTTAAATTCAGCTCTAGTTACCTCTGCCTCTCTCTCTGCTCCATATTTAAACCATTATTGGGGAGCTCTTTGTACATGCCAGAGTACAAGAACACGAAATTAAAGATTGCTCTGAGTACTATAATTCAAAAGAAGAAAAGGTTGTGTCACCTGTAATTCAGGCAAGACTTGAAGAAATACTAACCTGCTGCAGTGCCACTGACATCACCGTGACATCATCATGACACGCTTAGGTCAGACTTCTCAGTAGAATGAATGGGAGAAGGCGGCATCCCACAGCTTTTCCAATGGCCCCTCACCAGCAGCTTCCCGTGGAGGTTCGGTGCGGTGTGCCTGGGGTGGGCTTGCTCCTGGGGTCGGCGAGGTGTGCCCACCTCTGGGCAGATGTTGCTGAGCCAAAGAGGAGTCTCCCTGGTCATTCAGTTACTCCCAGACACCTCTGATGCATGTCCCAGTTCTCAAGTGACAATGTAGCCTGTATCTGCAGTTATTTTTCATGTAACAGCACTGCTGAAGTCCTCTGGTTTAGAGACCTCCTCTTTTCAAACGTGACCTCATACGTGGTGACCGGCCTAATATAGTGTAGCTGTAAACTTCATAAAGCCACGTTCCAGCTGCGATCACAGATTTGGGAATTTATTTCTTCTGATGGTCTCAAAAGCCTGGACTTTTCAGGAATAGCAAAGGGCCATTTCTTTTTTCTTTGCTGTTTTTTAGAAGCATGTTAGAGGCGGGTATGCTAGTTACAGAAAATAGTTTGTGCTGTGGAAAGTATAGTTTTAACACCTAAACCCAGTGGACTCATAGTTTTTTCTTCATGCCTCATAGACACATTGAATTATTACATTATCTCCAGCAATATAAAATAATATACTATAATTTCATGTAAAAATTATTTTATATATTATTAGATCTTTTGATTATTTTCCTTCTGTTGTCTTCTTCTCTTCATCAAGACACTATGAGCAGTAACCACTTGCACGCATGGACCACTTTGGGCCATAGCCCACCCCAGCTTCAGAATTCGACATGTTAGAGCAAGAATTACATGTTGGCCGATTTTCTTAGCTGTCTTTTGTGTGTGTGTGGATAAATATCTCTGTATGCTGAGAGAGGGAATATTTATAGAGTATATTTGAGAGTATATTTAAGAGCATATTTTTATATATCCATTATTTATATAATATTAATTTAAATTTAATGGCCTTTTCCATGTGCCGAGGAAAAAAATTCCTGCTTTAGCCCTGAGTAAACCGAGTGAAATTAGATATGGTCAAGTCAAGTTATTTAAACTTGGGGATTTCAAATACGGGATAAGTAAACAGACTTGAAGAAAATGGCAAGCGCGCTGGCAACACCTGACATGCTGTGGAAACGTTGAAAGTCTTTCTAAAGCCTGAGCGAGGGAATGATATGCCTACATCAGTTGATAGAACAGGAATTACCTTCTTGGAGAGGCAGTAGAGATCAGATTTAGGCTGGGTGCATCAGCTGACTTTCTGTCGTCCTGATCGCTAGCAGCGCTCTATTGAGCTCAGCTTTTATTCCGTGAGTACTATGGTGCACTTCTGCTTCAACTCGGGAGAATTTCTGATGAACACAAAGCCCCACTTCCTTGTGCCTTTGCTTTTACCGTCTCTCGATTACTTTATTTGAGCATGCTGAACTTAGGGACTTAAGCTAAAAATAAAACTCCAAGAATTTTTCTCTCTGCCAATGCAACTGGAATGCCCCTGGGCAATGGCGTTGTTCAAACGAAGCCCAAATTGCCAGTGCAGTGCAAATATCGTCAGGTTAAGCAACAGTTCATTTAGTTCTGCAGGCTTAATTTTGCTCCGACAGAGGAGGCTTCTTGGTTTACATTTACATTTTCTACAGGATACGCGCTTGCCAGTTTTGTGAAATGAAGGGCGAGAACAAGGTTCTCACCCCGTGGATTCTGGAAGCTGTTCGAGTACCTTCCTTAATTTCTGTGGGCACTGAACCAAAAGGCTGGAATGCAGCGTATTGCAAAACTGCCAGGGGGAACCTTTTTGTTACAAAATATACGATGAGACCAGAGGTGTTTTAATGGAGTTTTGAGTCTTCTAATCTTAGTATGGTGTGGGTGGAAGTAAGGGGGTTCTGGGCTTCCTGTCATAATGCATAGAAAAAGTATTTGAAATCGGAGTAGTTTGAACCATTTTCTGCAGTTAGTACTCAAAATAAATAATCTTTGCTAACTTGGTAGAAATGATTGATTATTCCCTAAGCACCACTTTGTAGCTGGAACATGGAGACTTGCTGGTGTGCTTGAAACAGCATAAATAACCCGTTGCTTTCTAACTTCAGCTAAGCATTAATTACTCAAGAGTTTTACCACTGAGTGTTATGGTATTGATTAATAGGTTGGAATTTGAAAGTTTTAAAACTCTCTCTCAATGCCCACGTAGTGCACGCCTGGGAGCGCGGGGAATGCTCAGAGCTCAGGTTTCAGTACATCTCCCATTAATTCTCATTAAATAGCTCCCATTCTTCTGCTCTTCCAGCATCTAAAGTGGTTGCAACAGCTTTCGTGGATTTCACATTCAAAAATAACTTTGACAGGCACGATGAAAGGGATACCTTTATTTAGCAGAGGTTAGATGTGAATGTAAAAGACATCCAGAATTCAAGAGATGGGCTTGGGGGCTGGAGAGGAAAGCCATTCACCATTTAGGGCTAAATGATGCCTATTTGAGCTCTGACTGATGATGTTATCGATGTTGCTCCTGAGAGATACGTCCACCGTCCCTCTCCTCCACCGAGGTGGCAGGACAAGACGTGTGTCCCCACGAGTCGCCCCAGTTCCCAACCTCGTGTGTGACCTTAACCCACCAGTGCGATATATTTGTGCGCAGATGCTGGGCTGCAAACTCACCCAGCTGCAGTCTGTGCAAACGCTGCTTCATAATAACTTTCCTGCAGGGACTGTAGTCTCTTGCCGAGGGGCCCAAAATGCGTTCTGGGAAGCAATAATATTCCAAGCAATAATATTCCGAGCCACTTCACCTCTCTGGTCATCAAACATGAGTCAGTTTTCCCTTCTAGAAGATACAGGGAGGGACTGGCTTTCCAAGTATATGGTGACAAAGCGTGGTACCGAAACTTCCTAAAAAATCTGTGATAAGGCTTGATTAGAAGGAAATAAATATAAAAAAAAAAAAATCAGAAGTGTCATGAACTACAGCGAACTTTGTTCTTTCTTAAGGGCAGGGGGGAAAGCCCAGCTGAAGCTTGGCTTTTTTTCTGGGCTGATAAGGCTGAGTGCAGATATCAGGGGAAGGCTCTGTGTGTGATGGCAACGTATATGCAATTCCCAAGAAAGATCCACAAAAGCAGATGATATTTAAAAACGCCAGGAGAAAGATAACTGCAGTTGTACTTTTTCATTACAAACAGGATTCTAACATTTAAAGTAAGTATCCCTGCCATAGTCTTCAACAGAATATCAAAACCCTATCATTTTAACATCAAAAAGCATATTCTGATTTTTTTTTTTTTTTCAATGAAAAACACCCCTTGCTGTGTCTTTTTTTTTTTTTTTTTTTTTTCCCTTTTCCCAAAGTCTAAGGCATTCAGACTCTAGGGTGGAGGCTGTTTATGTCTCTGCTTTTCAAAAGATGTTTGACAGCTGATCCCAGGAGAGGGTCTCTCAGTCTTTAAAATTTTATTAAGCTGCAATATTTGGAATTTTGAGGCTAGACTTTAGCCTTTGAGGGAGAGTATTCAATGGCATGAATCTTTTAAGCTGCAGTGCTGCAAAAGATGATTTCAGCAATTTGCCATGGACCATTTGTCAAAGAGACAATGAGGCATTTGTGAGCAATATATGGGGGGAATAAGCTTCAATTTTTTCATATAGCAACGTTGGAAGAAACACTGTTATGTCTATGTGGTTTACACGGTACTTAAAATAGCTCAGGCAGCCTCCGAGGGAGTATAAAGCCAATTTTTAAAATATAAATCTCAATTTCAGGTCAAGCCGGACAAAGAAAACAAGGCAACTTAGGAAAACCTCTCACAATTTTTTTTTAATCTGAATTTGTAAGCTGATCGTTGTAGGTGAAAGCCAGGCTTAATGTGGGGCTGCTTAAAGGAGTTCATTCTAACCCACCTGGTATACAAGCATTGGCTTTTAGTATCTTTTCAGTGTTTTCCATAAGGTCAGATGCTGTTACTATTGCTGATTATGAGGACTCTTTACTGTTGATTTTCAGCGTAAAATCTATATGAACATGGATAAGCAGAAAAGGAGGGAGAAAAGAATCCAAGCTGAAGTTACTGTAAACCATCTGTACTGCTATGAAACCTGCCCAAATTTTTCCATCATGGGACTGACCAAAATACCTTTTACTAAATGGAGATTTATATATGAGCATAAGTATACAGCAGGATGAGACTTATCTGGGTTAGGAAGGCTTGGGTGGAAAAGAGTCTAATAGATTCCTGTAAAATCTGATTTTTTTTGCAGGCTTATTGACTGGTACATACTGTGCAGGCGCTTCGTATCAATCGCAATGCTTAATTTATATTCCAGTGACACACATTTATTCACTATGATTTTCAAGATCTAAGCCATAATGACTGTTTTAATGATGTAAACGACATCCAGATCTATTCTATTCCGTTCTATTCTATTCTAAAATTCTGCAAATAAGGATGTTAGGATCCATGGGAAAAAGTTTAAATCGCTTTGTGTTCTCATTCTGTTCACCAGTGAAGTAAAGTACTGTATGGTGCAGCAGCATCACAGCCTGCAGATGAAAGTGGAAAATGAAGTTAGCAGCAGCTTTCCTCTTCTTCGGGGAAGATCTGTAGTGGTAAATATAGTGCCAGCAGAGGAAAAACCATAACGTTAACGTCTCTCGTAATAATGACTTTCTCATTCATCACTGCAGTAAGCCAACTGTTCTCCCCCTTGGTGTCACAGCAGTAGGGAAATTTCAGCTCCAAGGATCCACAACATCTTTATCTACTTTCTGTCTTTGAACAGACCCAAATGACATAATGATAGTGCCTGGTGCTGGGGAGTGGAAGTTTCAGCATCCATCTGCCCGACCTCCTTCACCAGTAGTCTCTGTCATTACGAGGCACTCAGTTGAAGGATCTAGGCTGAACAATTCCTTGTTAAGGCTGAAGTGAAGTTCTGAAAAAGAAATTATTGGAGAATTAGAGTAAATTTATTTTCCTTACAGCTAAGTATTTAAAAACTAAGCTATTGCAAGACAGGTGGTAGGGTTGCTCCAGCTTCCTTTGAAAGTGGAGAAAATGCACAAGCGTGTCTTTCCATCTCAAAGCTGCCCAGTAAGCCCAGTGATTGCCCTCTGCTGCAGAATATCGTGCTGTAAGCGCTATGCATACATCGCTGCGGAGATTAGACTGTCTTGAGCTATTTTAATTCCACTATATTTTCAGCTCCTTTAAATGTTACAAATACACGTACGTCCTCTTACAACCTGAATTTCCATTGCAGTTTATTTTCCAGTGCTTTTTTAATTATGCCAGAGACAGTGAACGTGTTCGTTATTTTACGTCAACACGCCCCATATGATACTTGTGTGAAAAGTCTGCCAAATTCATCCTTTAATTGACTGTTTTGATTCTTTTCTATGTCTGCGGGGCCCAAATAGAAGGCACACGGGCAATATCTTTTAGTTAGGAATAAATCATAGAAAGGAGGGGAGATACTAACTCATATCAGCTTCCACCTGGAAATGTCACTCTTGTATTTCAAGAACTAGAATGAAGCACGTTGCCAGAGTAGGCAACCAGACAGTTCAGAAATGTTCATTATGTTTCTCTCTTTCAACTTTTGAATATTCAGCTGGAAGAAACTCATTTTCCATATGTGTTTAGCAGTCTCCGCTCCACTCAAAGTTACTAATTAAATTGTCATTGACTTCAAAAATCTAGCAGAATTCCTTCAGTGATGTACAAAGAGGAATCAAAAGATTCAAAATGCAACTTTTGAGAAATTAGGCCTACAAAGATAAATGAAATAGATTATCCAGTTTCATTTTGAAATAAGTTTTCAGCTTTCAGTTATTATTTTGCTGCTGAATTCCTAAAAATCTGCCAGGTTTGCTGCTGACCCTGCTCGCGTGAACCCTGCTCCCAGTCGAGCAGAACGTGCATCCATTCCCCTTGAAAGTTTGCCCTTTGCAATGGGAACGGTGAGCAGTAATCACAAATTAAAGGTCCAAACCCAGACTTGGAGGCCGTGCGTGCAGGACATGGGCTGACATGTTAGTCCCTGGCACCACTCCACTTTTGCGTAGCGCTAATTGAATCCTCAGCAGGAATTCCCCACAGTGCCATCCCCTGGGAAGCTTTTTGGGATGCTGAGCCAGAGCCAGCACTAACATGAAATCAGAGCTCCAGCTTCACGCTGTCTACTGCCAAGCGTCGCCGTGGGAGGGCGGTGGATTTCTGCCGCGGTATGAAAGTCAGCTTCGTGACAGAAGCCAAGTAACTGAACAAAGAGGAGAGCTAGTTGAAGACTATCAAACCATCTGAAAGCTCTCTGTGTGTGTGTGTGTTTGTTTGTAATAAAAAAGAGATAGCAGCAGGAGACAAATGACCTATTAATCTGTGTAAAACGAGGGCCAGGGTTTATAAAGACCTGCTCCATTTGTAAATTCAGATGTAGGAGTTCCCAATGAGCCCTGCAATCTGCTTACGACGCAGAAGTGAGAAACAGCTAGGGCTCTTTCAGGTCCTTTCAGTACGTTCATAAGGATAAGTGGCTGTATGTCTCTTCCCCAGGATTTGTTGATAAAACCGAAATCAAAACTTGTCACTAAGTCTTGAATTACATTTGATGTGTTCCTAGTGAACTTTCCTGCTCCCATTTGTTTGAGACAGGCTCCCGAGGCTAATAGGAGACCTTCAGAAACCTGGAATTTGCTCATTTAGACTCAGATGTGAGCTTTCTTCACATTTAGGAAAAGCGAGTTAGAAAATATTACGTGCACATCATGTTTTGTGCCATATCAATCCCTCGTGCCTAATTACTGAAGACATTTTATGCAAGGATGGAGCCTTTCACTTTTTTAGAGTTCATCCATGCTGCTTTTCCGTGGTGTGAAATCAGTCTCTAGCAGCAAAACCCATGCCCATTATTTTTATCCTGTGTTGTTGAACACTTGAATGTTTGTCCATGTTTTTGGTATCTCTACAGAATCCATATTATTTTGCTTGTTTTCCCTTTGGAATGATTGTGTCTTGTTATACCAGTTCCAGGTGCATTATTCAGTAACCAAAGTAATGAAGACCACAGAAACATCTGGATAACATTATCCTCCCCGTCACCTCTGTTATGTCTCGTTCCCATTAATCCACCCATCACGATGTCAGTTCTCTGCACCATCTCTTTTCTTCTCAAGTCCCTCATTACAGCTGCTTCTTCAACACCTTCCTTTCTGCTGTTTGAAGATATTTGGGCACAGCCCCATAACACAATGATTCTTTGGCCTCCTACACTGAGATGCAGGCTACAAATGTACAAATATCTCAAGGGTGGATGTCACAAGGACAGAGCCAGACTCTTCTCAATGGTGCCCAATGACAGGACAAGGGGCAATGGGCACAAACTGAAGCAGAAGAGGTTCCAGTTGAACGTGAGGAAGAACTTCTTGACTTTGAGGGTGATTGAGCCCTGGCACAGACTGCCCAGGCGGGCTGTGGAGTCTCCTTCTCTGGAGATCTTCAACCCCCGCCTGGAAGCTGTCCTGTGCCCCCTGCTCTGGGTGAGCCTGCTTGGGCAGGGGGGTGGCACTGGGTGAGCTCCAGAGGTCCCTTCCAACCCCTGCCATGCTGGGATTCTGTAATTCTGTGATGTCCTTTTGAATGGAGAGCTTTCTCTTGCATTCACTGGACTCAGTAACATGAAATGTTGGCTCATAACAGCCTGTTTCTGAGCCTGTGCTTCAGACCACTTCTTACCAAAATACTTAAGTTCAAACCTTCCCAAACAGATCTGTGTCCCAGACTCCACGCTTCCAAAAGTACTCTCGTGAGGTATCAAATAATCATCTGTTATAAAGGGGCACTCTTACAACACACTGTACCAATATATCACTGCAGCCTCGTTGCTTAGTTGATGTAATACATCATCGTAACAGCGTCAGACAAGAAACAATGCGCGTTGAGCAGCCTTCTATCACGCGTGTTATTAAAATGAGATTTTTGAGATGGTAGTGATATGATGGAAAATATTTATGGTCAGTTCTCTATATATCATCGAAATCATTATTAATGCTGATGGTGATGTCATTTATTGTAATCTAAGAAACAATAATTCAGGTTCCAACCCAATTTGTTGAGAGATACTCTATTTTTTCCCCAGCTCATTTTGTTGTTTTTTATTTATTTAGTGCTACTATTGTATTTTATTTTTTCAGTCAAGTCTTACAAGCAAAATAGTAAAAAAAAAAAAGTCTTTTTTTTATATTTACAACTGCAGCATTAGAATATTTTTTCTCTTCAAACTTGAGTTTAAAGTTGTATCAAAGGAAACTTTTAGTTTGGGTTGCTAAAGAAACAAAGCTTAAGTGATTACGCTGTCTGCTGTTTTTACTGTACCGCCTCCTGCCTGGTTTCCCATGCTAGTAGCTTGTTAAGCTGTTGGCCAATTTCAAGCAAATATGACTGAAAGTTAAAGATCCAAAAACGCGCTACGTGCTTCATGAGTGAGAAGCCCGGTAGAAGAGGAAGATACAGCTTAATGCCCTAACTGAAGGAACAATTACCATGTGAATTTGCTACCGGAGAGCAAAGGTCATAGGACAGCAGGTTTCATAACTCCTGCAGCTCGTGGAAATACTTTTGAAGTAGAACCATAAGAGAAGAGTTCCTCGGTTGGCATTTATGGGCAAACCCTGAGTGTAGTGTCCACACCTATTAATTTTACAGCTTTTAGCTTCCCGCGAAAGGTTCGTTCAAAGCGCTTGCTTTGAAGCCCCATTACATCATTGATTACCAAAACACCAATACATGGGGTTCATGGAATGTTCTGTCTATCACAATAAATCACTAAATGACTCTTTTGAAATTGCTTTTAATTAAGAAGTTTACCGGTAGTAGCTGTCACTTAACATGCTGTTTCCTTTCAGTATTTTGACCCGGATCAGCAGTTTAAAGATGATCTTTTTCGTCATGTACGTCAGCTTGGGTGGTTTTAAGCTTTCCAGTGGAATGATATTTTTCTTTTCTGGCAGTAAATTTGGACAGAGATTTCATTTGGATCTGGTGTTCAAAGTTTCATACTCCAAGGAGGTTTTTATAATAATAATTATTATTATTGCCCTGTTATCTTTAATGTATCTTGCCTGAGAGACGTGGAAAAATTATTTTCAAACACTTCCAAAACAAAAGCGAAAGCAAGGTATAGATGCACGTTTTTTCTCCCTGTTGTATTTTTTGAATTGTTGTTCACAAAATAACTGTATTAAAAGTGGAGATAAATGGAAGATAATGTTTTAGATCTAAAAGAAGGCAAATGGAAATGAAGGTACCATCTCTATACTGAGCATGCAATGACCTGGGTGGTCTAATCTCTGTGGGATGTAGCAGGTTTTTATAGATTGGTATTTACCATTGCCGGGGTAGCAGTGGTAAATCACATCATATCTACAAGTCCAGAATTATGCGTAGTGGCTTCATGATATGCTCTGTTCTTAAAAAGGAATTTATTTGCATTTTAGTAGTTTATTTTAGTTAAGGCTTCAGAAGGAACTTAGAAAAACCCCAACAATCCACAAGCCTCTTAATTGCACTCAATAAATGACTCCTTCATCCAGCATTAATTCATACATAGTATATCAACCTCTAATTTCTGTTTGATTTTAGTTATAATACTCCTTGGGCTTATTTCCTCACAATTTAAAAGTGACAGTTGCATTAACTTAATAACCTTTACAGAATAAACGAGAGAATAAAAGAGAAAGCAGCAATACCTTTAATAAATGTTGTTCATAAAATACAATTGTTACAGGATACTTAATTAGAAATATTGTGTGGTCAAAAGAAGAATAGAAACGAATGAGACAGATAATGTTTCCTTGCCGGTAGCAACATCTTGAATGCTCGCAGTAATTGTAATAATTCTTGTTATAACTACCCGGACGTGCTGCATGCTTTGTAGCAATGTTTGTCCTTTGCCTAACTTACGAATTCAGAAACTGGTGAATGTGTTGCAAATATAATGTGTAGTGTTTCGCTGTTAGGACTGTATTCACTAGGGGAGTGAGAAGATGTAGCTATGAACCTTATGGTCCTTGGCCAATATCTTGGCCATTCTATGTGGACAGGAAAGTTCTTTAGAAAGATCATGATCTGGAGATTTTTTTATTTTTTTTTTTTTCAGGAACCAGTGCAGGAGCCTGGTTTATTTGCCAGATAATATTCATATTACATAGTGGTTTGGGCATAGAGTACGTATTACTTTCACAAATGGGCTTTCTAGGTGGGTATTTCTCAATGAGATTAAATGAAGACATTGAATGAGGAGAAGAGCAATAGTATCTGGGAGAAGAGCAATGACAAAGATGAAATAGCAAAAGGAAAAAAAATGCTGACCAGAGAGGGACTTGATAAACAAGAGCTTGGGATCAGCACAACATTTGACAAGAGAACTGGGAAGGAATCAAAATATAGTTTTACAGAGTTCTTGTTTAGTTGCTGAGGTGCAGCATTCTGAATGTATATTCCTGGATGCATTTTTTTTCCTCTTTATTTCTGCGTGTGTGGATTTGCTCATTCCGTCAGATAAATCTGCTGGTATAGAATAAATGGTAGATAATCTCTGTGGGAACTGCTATTAGCAAACTCTGTTGGGGGATCATACTTAATTGTAACAAATGAAATAAAACTGGCATAAAAGACAGCAATCAAAGTAAATACTCTTTTAAGTGAAGGATCGCCTCTACTAGGTGTTGGTTTCAATTGGTTCTTTGGGAGATTTCTTTATCAATTACAAATTTATTCATATTTAAATGCTTCCATTCACTGCTGAGTTGGCCCAGAACTTGAAGGACAGCAATATCGTGTTCTTAGAAGTGTCGCTGACTGTGCTAATGATTAGAGTATATCATGAGCCATCCTGATCTTTACTGCTTTGTAAAATTTGTAGTCCAAGTATTTAGGTCCTAATGAGAACCATAACACTGCTGATTGATTAATTCAATATCTGTAGTATCACTTGACTCAACTGTGTGGAAGAAACATAAAGAAAAATATCTCCAGTTCAGCATTTTGTTAAAGGGAAGTGTCAAGAGAAGAGAAAGATTTACATTACTGAATTGAACTGTTCCCCCAGCTTAATGACTAGGCATAAAATACAAAAAGACCAAAGAGAAGATGTAATTAAACAGTAATAAAATGTATAAATGAATTTCTAGAGAAGCTAGTTTTCACGTTGTAGGTCTAGCCACTGATTACAAAGAAATTCTGAAAAATTAATCTTGTAAACAAACCCTGATGGCTACAGATACAGGAATTGAATAGGGGAGCATCACATCTACCTCCTTTCCCCTCTTTTTAATCTGAAAGATTTGAAAAATCAAAGAAGCTTCCCCTTTGTCACATTATAGTCTATGATCTGAACCAGGGAGAAGTATGAACCGCTGCACACAGGCAGCTCCGTTCGTGCTTCTGGAGGTGCATTGTTCTCCATAGACCATGAAATAGAAATAAATTTATTTAGCTGAGAGGTTCAAATAGAAATGCCAGCCAATATTAGTAAAGTAAATCTAAGCAAAGATAGATTTTGTTCAGAAGCAGCTTATGAAAGAAAAAACAAACCACCTAAAGCAAGAAGTACTGAATAAAAGGAAAATATTGATGCCTCGATGTAAGAGCAAAGAGCCTTAAAAATCAAACAACAGACAGCATAGTGCATTTTTAGGATCTCGGTCTTCTACTCAGGTTGAAGAGGAAGCGCTGTTACAGCAATCTCAGATAGCTCAGATCCGTGTGCTCTTGCACAGCACCTGGGACTGGAAAATCCTGCCATGAAATAACAGAGCCGGCATGGACTGCAGTAGTTTACAATGTTGGCTTCTGATATATGTGGTCAGAATAAAGTGTAGGAAAAAGGCACTTGGATTAAAGAATCATAGAATCATAGAATGTTTTGGGTTGGAAGGGACCCCTAGAGGCCATCTAGTCCAACCCCCCTGCAGTAAGCAGGGACACCACTCACTAGATCAGGTTGCTCAGAGCCCCCAAGAAAGGACTTGCAGTTAGAATCCTTTAATCAGTGGGAATGTAAATATTCTAGGAGTTTCAACTGAAAAAAAAAAAAAAAAAAAAATCTAGCTGTGGAAAAAGAGAAAATACTTTATTTGTCAAAAGAAAATGTAGTCACAACTGAAGAAGACCTGTTCGTTTTCAAGGAGGATCAGTGACTCCCTTGATGTGCTCTGAGAGTACCCAGCCTCTGACAGATGACAAAGGAGAGGGGATTTCTCCACAGAATGTCTTTACTTAATTTTGTTGAAAAAGCAATTAATAATGAGCAGTGCAGACGGTTCAATTCAGAGCAGGGGCTCTGTACAGCAGTATGTGACTGAGGCTAGTCCTCTCCAGATTTATTTTACATGTTCCCTCTGTTTTCCTTTAGAAGGTGGTTAGGAGCGTACCAATGAAATATGCCACTGGCAAATAGTTGGGATACATTGGGCCTCAGGCTCTAATAGTGTATCTTTACATTATAAAGCAAAACTATATGATAACCACAGTGGTAAACCAGGATAGAGCATACCCGTATTCCCGTACTTGCAATGTCCGCTGTGTTTGTACAGCTGACTAGTGTAGGATTAAACATCAAAATGAAAAGGCATTTGGAAAGAAAGTAATTTTCCATTGTTTCCCTACATTTATTTTACAAAATATTACTACTGTACAACAGTCAAAAATTGTGTTTATGGAAACCCCTATTTATTTCCAGATATGGGACCTCATTGCACTAATAGTATAGATTTATGTAAATGTATTTTCTATAAATGTCTAATATCTATAAGTAGTTTAGTCTCTACGTCCCTAATGTAATATATCAAACAATAACTTATTTGTCAAAGAGAGACAGTTCATTAGTATTCAGCAATCATTTGGACAGAATAAAACAGCAACAGTATAAAAATTGATGTTGCGAAACTTAACAAATGAGGGAATAAGGAAAGTGTGATTCAGGAAATTGCAGGCCTGCCCTCAAGGGCCATTTTTAGGTCACTTGTCTGCATTTTAATATCACATTTGTTTTAGAGAGAGTCTCCAAGTTATTAGGTTGGGAGGGAAGCCAATTTGCAACCATGACATCGATATCCAGGGGGTTCAATAAATGGGAACATAACAACACTTGGGACAGAATCAGGGTGAAAAGGTGTTACACCGCCAACTGTGGTATTGTAACTCAGTTTTGCAATTAAATTACCGAATGGCATAAACCTTAACTTTTAACGTGTTTAAACGCTAGGAAATTCGTTCTTGAAACCTCTTAGCTTTGACAAGGAAAGAAGTAGGTACAAGGGTTATATGACTTAAATTGTGATACTTCTTGCCTTCCCTTTAACATTCAGTTACTGCGTAGATACACGCAGATGTGTTTTGTCTACCTATGGGCACGTTTGATAAGATCATAGAATCGTTTAGGTTGGAAAAGACCTTTAAGATCATCAAGTCCAACCGTTAAGATGCCAGCCTTGCAGTTTTATGTGAGCCATTCTGCACAGATATTAGACGTGTGTAGTCCTCGGCTTCTTGCACGCTGTTTTGCTGCTTCTCAAACTAGCAATTTCTTCTCTTCTCACATGCGTGGGTCTGCCTTGCGCTGGTGTGCATCACACAAATTGTAGAGACACAGGGTTTTTACTGACTTAGTTAAAAGAGGCGTTTACAAGGCAGTTTTCAAAATATCTGAAAGTACCTTGTCTCTCACCGCTGCTCGAAGGGTTGCTGGAATATGAATCTCTTTTATGTGAAGAGTTTGAAGGACGTTGTGTATGGCCTTTAAATACCTCGCTAGGCAAAGATGCGCTTTCTTCTCTGACTCACAGAAAATGTCAGCAGCAGATTTTGTGAATCTGTGCATATTTCTACATATTGTTCACCTCGGGTCAGGGAACCGCACTGGAGGAGTACTCCTGCTTTGGCTGTTCTGGCTGCCAGCATTGTATATTGAAAAGAAATGGGTATATTCTAAAAGAATCCATTGTTTTTGACACGCCATTTGTGCACATTTTACTTTTAATTGGGTTTTTGACCTGCAAATAATGGAACCAGGTAGACAGGTACCTAGGTACTGAGGAGTACTTTTCCTATATGCTTGATCCAGATGTCCCTCGTGTCAGGCTTATTCATGAGGATGTGCCTGTTCATTTGATTCTATATTCTGTGCTCCTGTTATTTTCCTCCTAGAAGCACTGTAACCTCCATTCATCAAGTCTAAGATTAGCCATCTACGGCTTTTCCAAAAATACCAAGAGCTACACAGTTGCTGTTGAATCAGAATTAGAATAAAACCTTCTTATAATGCTTTCTCTTTTATATTCAGCACCCTCATTTCCATCTTTCACAGCTAAATCGGGTTATTTAGATTACAGCAAGGTCTGAACCAACTCAGATGAACAAAATTGTCTACAGAGCCTATTTACATTTCTTTAATGAAACACTCTGTTGGCCTTGTATTAAAAATATTTTTTAAAAAAACCCAAAAAACAAAAACCTGAATGTGATAAGCATAAAACTATTGTGAAGTAAAGATAAGCTTAAAACTGAAGCTAGTTTTTGAAGAAAAGAAAAAAAAAAAAGATTATCATTTCAGAGCTTGATGCGAGTGACAGTTAATTAAACGACATTTTGCAGTGGTTGCTTAAGATAAAACTCAGAACAGTTCCACGGTGGCATTTGGAATACTTATTCTGACCACTGCAAATTACCTTCACTGACTCAACTGCGGCTGTGATGAACTTAGACGTTAGTAAACACCAGGCTTGTCTGAAAAAGTAGCAAATATATGTGCACCTGGAATCCCATCTCTGATGTGTGTGCCCATAAGGAAGCTGTGGTGCAAACCAGTCCCTTCCCATGGACCGCTGGGGAAGCGGGAGCCGCGGGGTGGTGGCAGCTCTGCCTCTTGGGCATCTCAAGTTGCCAGGAGGAGGGCATCAAGTACCTGGCACCGTGGGAAGTGCCCGCCGATTTAGTGCTATCCGTTTAGGATGCATCAGATCTCTTTGCTGTGTTCTCACTGTGCAAAATAAGCTAGGATCTGATTATTTATTTATTTATTTATTTATTAATTTCACACAACTGTGGAAGTGGAGCCCAGATCTGAATCAACAGCATTTCATTGGCTGGTAGATGGTAGCCCAAATATGGCCCTTTGATTTTGTCTTCAGGGACAATAACTTCCTTGCCATATGTGGAACACCTACAGAATGAATTTAAATGAGGCTGTCATTCTTTTCCATAAGAAATTAATATCATCTGTCTGTTCATGAAGAAGGAAATCCTACAGCTCAGGCTTTAAGTCTGTGTTTTTCCAACCTCTGCTCTCATGATGAAAAAGATGTACCTGCCCAGTCAATCTCTAAATCCAGGGAAAATTTTAATTTGATTTAGTCCGTCCTTCTAATTATGCAGTAATTGACAGAGTAGGAGGTTTCTGAAATTGTGAGTGTGTGACACGAAAATATTTGATATGTGAAAAATAACCTGCCATTTACAAGGTAGTTTAAAACCCAGACGGTGCAGAACAGATGCTGTATAGTGATACTCTTTTCAAAATGTCATCTCTCCGCTGTCACGCTCGCCGCGCTGCTTTGGTGAGCAAACGAGAAGCGCTACAAGTGCAGCTGATGAGCAGGCAGAGATCATGCATCCACGAGACTGAAGCGTTATTTATCTCTGGGTTAATACAATACTGAAAAATTAAAATCTAGCCTCGTAAATAACTTTGAGAGGTAATGAGTCACTCATCGGCATTCTGCTAATGACTGGCACTGCAGCTATCAGGTGCGGGCTTACGGAAGGCCCTAGGATAGCCATGCTAATAACAAGGGGTTTATTTATTAGAACCTGAAATGTCTCTTAAAGGCAGTGTCTGATTGAGTTGTCTGTATTATCCCTTGTTACTGTCATTTTAGAACCTCTGGGCTGTTAAGGGTTTGAGGTTTTTTTTTTTCCTTTCAAAGGACCTTAATAGAAGCGTCTTACAACAATCTCAAAGATTTTTACAAAGACATTAATAAATGATATGTGTATCATTCTATACCAGTAGACGTCAAAATAATCCTCAGAAGAGAGAATTGTAATCCTCATCTCTTATGTGGGAAGAATGAGACTTGGAGCTATGATCTGTCTCAAGCTAAGAGGAAAGGATGCAGCTGACAAACCAAGAGAGGCTTGCCACCTGCTGCTGGAGAGGTGCTTTGTATTCCAACATGCTCGAGCTTGAATCGCTACTTATTCCACAGTCATATACAAGCTGAAACAGTATACATGAAGAAAATCCAAAATCAGTCCGTGTATAGGCAGGCAGACAGCTTGCCCTTGCTACACGAGTGTGTCTCTTGAGAAATCCAAGATTCAAGCCCAGAAATACTTACTGTCCTCCTCTTTGGGATGATTTTTCTTGCATTGCAGTAAGATAGATGAGGTGCTTAGGGACATGGTTTAGTGGTGGGATGGCAGTGCTAGGTTAACGGTTGGACTCGATGATCTTAAAGGTCTTTTCCAACCGAAGTGATTCTATGATTCTATTCTAAGATGATTAGTACATGTGCAAGAACATGGGGGGTTTTTTGCATGGCGTTGTTGAAGCTCCTTGTGTGGTCAGGTTATGTGACCCGTTCAGAGTTGCTGTAAAGGCCGTAGCTGCCTTTAACCCAAGGGATCATTGCTTCATCGCGCAAAGAGAGAATTCGGTCTGCACAAAAATATGGTCCATGTTTTTGTGTCTGTTGCAGAGCAAGGCTCATGTTCACCTAGGACTGAAGTCCAAGAGGAGCAACCAGGTTATGACAGAGGCAAGAATTTAATACTTAAAACAGAACTATAACTCAGCCTGGAAGCACCTCTGGTTACATTTTTGACCTTCACCTAATTGGGTCCAAACACTGAAGTCTGCACTGGATTCTTCAGAAGACGTTTTAACAGTCCTTCTCTGAAGGCTTACCAAGCCATGAAGATAAGGACATAAAAAGAAGTCCCCCCCACATTAAGACCTTGGTTTGTTCACATTTTGGCATTATTACTTGTCTATACGACCTTCAAAGATGGAGATGGTGCTTTGCAGGCATGCAGGGTTATTACAAAGGCAGGTTTTGTCAAACTTTGACTCTTCAGGTGTTTCACATATGGAAATCAGCAAACACCAGCCTCCTTCAACCATGAGATAGTTTGCATTTAAAAAAAAAAAAAAAAAAAAGGCTGGTAGCTAAACTATCCAGAAGCTGGATTAAGAGTCTTTAACCTCCAGGGACAATGGCTTTCTGGAGGTACCTAGCTGCCCAGCAGATGGCTTGCTGCCAGGCAGACACAGAAAGTGCCTCTCCACCTTGAACGACAAATGATTCTCTGACAGAGCCAGCGAAGTTCAACCAATTGCTGCTACAGATAAATGCAGAGGGATAGTAAATGGGAGCTGATGGTCCTGCAGATGAAGGCAGAAGGCCCAAAATGGTGAACTGTGCTTCTAGCAGAACAATAATCCAGTCGCCCTAATCGGGCTTTGCGGATGCAGATCTATTGAAGTTCTGCAACATCTCCTCAGCTGAAGTCCATAGAAAGCTTATTTATAGTGAATAAGAGTTCTGAGTAGTTCATGTTTACAGACATTCATCTGATAGATCTTCATGCATTACCGGCCTCCAACTTTCCAAATCTTGAATTTCCTGGCTGGTGAACTATTAAAATGCAGATTAACTAAACTTCAAACAGATTTATTGCAGATGGCTCCTGCAAAATCCTTTTGGATTACCTGCCTCTGGACATCATTTCCCAGTCTGTAGGGGTTCATTAAGGACAGATTTAAATGTGTTAGCTGGGAAAAGGCCAGGAGGAAGAGTATGTTGAAAATTATTCATATTATTATGCTTGATCTAGTGATACAGACTTACCTTTTAGGAACCCTTAAGTTTTTCATTTGCAATAATGAATAAGACATGCAAGCATGCCTTGTGTCTCATGGCTTTGTTCAAGAGTGCATTTCGTAACCTTTGAGTTATCTGTGGCAAAGAAAGCAGCCTGCGCTGAGAGTGCAAAGAGAAAAAAGAATAGCTGCAATGCATGCCCCTCTTAGTTCTCGGCTGTGGAAACTCTCTGTTTTCCTCTGAAGAGAGCCTTGAGATTCAAAACACAGCCATGAAGTATTTTGCTTTGCTTCTGCCATCTCACCCATTTCAAAATACAATTAGCCTGGGGTTAGGTCTAAGGTTTATTTCATTATGCTTATAAAAACAAAAATAGCGATGTTTAGACTGACGTGATTCACTAATTGTACTGCCACTTGGTTTGTTACAAATTGGCTCCACAGCTCTTAAGGTTTTTTGGAGATGTATTTAATCTAAATTTATGCAAGAGCACTGTAATGACTTCTCCTTCAGACTACAAGGGGGTTTTAATCACTTTCAACATTTAGCCCCTGATTGGGCAAAGCACTTGCATTTAAGTGCTCGGGTGCTCAACCTACTCGCTGAGTCGGGGCTGAGGACTAAGTGCTGAATTCTCGGTTGCCTCAGGTTTTGAAACAAAGTGGAAGTGCAGCCCTGCGGACAGGCATCATCTTGAAGCTGTTTAGCAGAGATGCAGTAAATTAGAGCCCTCGACGGGGCTGGCGGTACCCTCTGAGCGGCAGAAGCCAGGGTCTGCATTGAGCTCAGCTATCTCCCTGCCTGAGAGCCACTCGAATGGCACACTCTTGCCTCTGGATTTTACTCTGTACTTACACAGGCTAAATATAGAAGTCCTCCGAAGTTGTTTGAAAACGCCTTCCGCTGCAGATCTCTAAATGTCTTATTCATTATTGCAAATGAGAAACTTAAGAGTATTTTGATAGTGTCAAGCGCACAGTCCAAATAGTCGTCGTAGGATCCTGATCCAATTTACTTTGACTTGGGCAAGTACGGAAGCCAGTTTCAAAGTACGCCTATTTCCAAGCTGAAGCAGCCTATTTCATCGACAAGGACTTGCCAGAAAAAGCTGCCAGGCACTGAGGAGTGTTCAGCCCTTTGGACTGTAGACTGACTTGTCTACGAGCTGGCTATAGCTGAGCAGATACATTTCAAATCCTGAACCCTGATCTCCACCGATGAAAATGTAGTGCATTAAAGAGCGACACCAGTTTGTTCCTCTGACTAGTGCTGACCCTCACACCTGCTTCAACAGTTTTGTATTCAGTCGCTGTGTGCTCGAACCCAAATTTTCAACCGTGTTTCCTCCTAAATTGTGCTCCTCCACTCGTGCGAACAGATGTTTTTGCAGCTACACTTGTGCAGGTTAACAACCACGGTAGTAAAGTGCATGCGGGCTTTAGAGTTTATCCCCTTGAGCTTTCCTAAATGCTCTTTGCAGGCTCTAATAGCACTGCTGATGTGGGTGTGCAGGTGGTGGTGGGGGGGAAGCACGCTTGCAGGCATTCAGGGCTGCCCAGGATTGATGAACGTGGCAACTGGGGGCTGAAGAGCAGGTGCTGAAAAAACACCCTTTTTTTTTTTTCTTCTGGTTTTTAGTTTTCTAGAGCTCTTTAACCGACTGCAGAACTGTTCCGTTGTATTACAGATACAGCTATTTTCCATCACGTTATAACTATCGTGATTGCATTTTTAATCGGTCATGGATTTGATCTCGCCATCTAAAAAAAAAAGAAAAGTTTTATTAGAGGCATTTCCTAATAATGTATTTTTAATCCTAAACGCCTGCAAACAGGAGTTATTTGCCAAATTCTAACTGGTAAACAGCACAAATGCTTCATAGGCTTCTGTAGGCACTTTCGAAAGATGCTGCCAAGGTACATAACGCATCAAAGTTTGCATTGAAAAAGGAAAATCAATGCGTTCAGATAATGCTTTGGCCTGAAGTTTGTTGTCATGCTTGGATGTTTGCTTGCTTTCTGAAAATGTTGGGAGCCATTTCCTCTCCTGGTTTGGGAAAACTTGCATGACTGACCCCCTCTGTAATGGTTATGTGACTCCTGGAGAGCCCAAGATCTCTGTTATTTTACTTTCAGTGAATGAAGAACAGTAGATAGGTGTGTGTGTATATATATATATATGTATACATAAAAATGTCAGTGGGAATGGACAAGAGCCACTAATCAGAGTAAAATCTGGTAACTTGGTCCGCTTATGTAATGGGTTGAGTTAATTTTGTTGTCTCTGGAAATAAAGGGAGGCATGAAGGGGAGGCTTCCTAGATGGCGTTTCATGAAAGAAAATGCAAAATTCTTCAGCAAACCCTGACCCTTGCTTCTAAGGCCTCACTGAAATCACATCAACATCCTTTATTAAAAAAAAAAAAAAAAAAAAAAAAAAAGCCTTTTTCTAGAGAGCTTTACAGAGGATCTGAAGCATATTGTGCACTCGCATTCCAGGTTCTCTAACCTTCTGCAATAATTGGCAGCTCGCCTGCTTCAAGGATAAGATTTATAAAGCAGCGAAAGCCTCCCATATGCTGCCCTTTTAAGGAAAGTCGTCTCATTACTGGAAAGCGGGAGCACAGTGATGGTAAAATACTGTAAGGATCATTTATCAATCATGCTATCAGCCAAGCTGCAGAAACACAGAGCTAGAGAAATTAGACAGGGAAAAAGCTCTATTTTTCATCTTCATCCCCCTATTTCCACCAATGCAAAACTTTCTGGTGCTTTATGTCTTTTAGTTTTGGAAGTTCGGATCAATGAGGTACGCCAGCATTTCTCACAGGGAACTTTCCCTCCTTTTTAGCAGTTCCCGTAACCAAGAAGTATATTTGTTACCTGTTCTTATTTTGGTGCTATTGTGTCTAGTGATAACCTCAGGTGGCAACCTGAATAATTCACACTGTAATGTACCTGTCATCCCTAGGGTGTTTTTTCACCAAACTATATTCATTTTACCTTGTGTTGTTTACCCACTTTTTAATCTTTTCCGAACGCTTCCCCCTTCAGTACCTTATCATTTTGGTTTCTCTTTTCTGCGCTTCCTCCCATTTGTTTTTCCTTTGTATCCCAGATAAGACAGACAGGCTGTGACACCTGGGTTGTTTAGCACCTTGCGACTGCTAAACAAGCAGGAGCATCACTTTCGGCTGCTATATGGCAAGGCAAACCTGTGATGGACTTAACTGGGGTAGAAGTGGAGAAACCTCGAGCACCGTTATCCTATCTTCTATTTCTCCCCAGGTTTAGCAGTCTGCGTTTTTTTCTGAAGCCAATCTTTCTTCACAGTGGTTTTATACTCCTTGCCTGTTTTATTGCTGCTGTATGCACGATCCCCCTTTCCTTTTTAGTGTCATTGGTGAATTTAACTCATCTTCTTCCTTCTTCCCTGTTAGTCAGGGGTTTAAATGAGACACTAAACCCGTTTTTTGCGGTGCTCCCTTCAACGCGGTTCCCAAAATCAAGAGCTCGGTCCACGGGAACTTATGAAATCTTCAAGTCATGTAGGAAGCCCCTGAATGAAAGCAGCAGACAATCATAGGCAAGGAGCAGAATTTTATAAACAGCATTCAATAACCTCAAACAAATACGCCTGTCAGCTCTGTGCTGATGAATCACAGATGTACCTCCCTAGTCCCAGCTTCTTGATTTCCCCTTCCTGACTCTCAGCACTCTAATTACTGGGAGAGTGAGAAGTTTATTGCTTTATCCTTCCAGCTTCCTTCTGTTTCTAACAAAAGTATCAATACGTTCCCAGTCTTCTAATATTTCCTTTGGTTTGGAGATTTCTTCCCACTAAATAGTTGCAGTATTCTTTCCATTTCATGAAATGGTTTCGACTTTCTCTCCTTTTTAATGGGATGGAAATTAGCGGGGAACAGGAATAGTCCATTGCTTTGGTCTGTAGTTTGAGAAATCTGGGAGAAGAAAAGGAAGCGCTTGTGAAGGCTGGCTGCAGACTCAGGAATGGTCTTCATTTTGCTTTTGTAATTTTATTGGAGTACAGGGCTTAATAAATTAAAACAGACCAAATTCAGCAGAAGGCAATGTTTTTGTTCAAGTGCTATAGCTTTCTGTTTTCCCAGACAAATATTATTTTTCAAAACTTGTTTTTTAGCATGTGTTTTATATTTCTTCCTCAAACCTACTTACATTTATGGTTAGCAATCTATAAGGTCTAAGAGGATATTGGGTAAGTCAGGTAACCACACATAGACTTCTGCATTCTGACTCTTCTGTTGTTCTTATTGTAGCGTAAATAAGACATTTACAGATGGTCATTAGCGTTGTGTTGTGTCATACTAATTGATTAGATTGAGGTTTTCTAGGTAATATACAGTGGTCTCTAAAGGGTATTGCAACAGCTCTGCAGCACGTAAGAATTTGTATGTTTTACAGGGAAGTCCATTACCTGGAGTCACGCACGTAAGATGAGCAGGCAGCACAAGGAGGCTTTATCAGCGTTGGGCCCCCAAGGGTTGTACGCAACATGAAAATCCAATTAGAGCCACAGGGAGTTTTTTCAATCTCTTAATCGGCATTGCAGCACTGCAGATGGATATTATTGCCCACTACTTAAACTTTATTACTCCATTTTTCTGTCTGTAGCCCTTTGCCTTGCCAACCCACCTTGAAGAGACGGCAGGCAGAACCATATAATACTTTTTATGACCTTGGCATCTGCGCTGTTTTGTCGCATGAAAGATAAGTAGGATCGTGACAACGAAGAGGAAGCCGGCAACCCCTTTAAGTTGGTTTTACAAGTGAGGTTCGCCCTGCATCCCAATCACAAGAGCTGGCTGGTCCTCCCGAGCAACTTTTCACCCGCCCTTAATGACTGTAAACGGAATTTGCAAGACCAACTGCTTTTTGAGGCTAATGCCTTTAAAAGAGGAGGCAGGATGATGTAGGGCGAAGGAGCAGGTGTTGGCTGGGCGCGAGCTCGGGTTTGCACGGAGGTACAGATTCATTGCGTGACCTTGCATTGAGTCACTTGACTTCCAGTGTTTCAGTTGTGCTATAAAATTGACTAAAAGCAGAACTTAAACCAGACACTGCATCCTGGGTAAATAATATACTCAGAGAAAACATCTAGGAGGAGGGGATTGGGGTTTTGTGTCTTAAAATACCTTTCCTGACAGAGAGGGTGGGTTTGCTACGGATGAATAATCTGTTAGCATAAATTACTGTTATTTTCAGTGATGGCTTACCAGGTATATGTATCAAAGAGTGATACAGTCTGCTTGATTTTATGGTACATTAACTTTGCCAGAATGCATTTATTATATTTAAAACCTGCTAGGTACCTGCAGTGGGAACAAAGATTGTATAATTATTTTTTCTTTCGCTTGTGGGAAACCAAATGCTTTGAATATAAAAGATTCCAGGGGTGAAAAGTTCATTCTATTCACCCCTCTGCGGTGAGAGTATGGGCAAAAGGTAATCTGATTACTAATTTGAAAACAGATGAAAGAAGCCAATATAGTGATGAAATAACCGCTACTTCCATTTCTGTCCTTTGTATTATTGGAAATGGTAAATAGATGCGATAGCTGAGTTGTGAGGCAAATCTTTCATTATTTTATAATAAGCATCTTCTCCAATCAATTAATCACTCTGGAATAAATAGCTTCAGGGATTTGATATTAAAACATATATGCAAGATTTTGCTGCAACAGCAATAAAGAGCAGGAAACGTACCAATGTTCAATCCCTGCTTTAAATGAGGAATGCAGAGTCTATGAAATTAATGGAAATATCTTCATTAAGTTCACTGGCTCCATTGCCTCAGAAAACAATTATCCATCCTTGAAAGCCCTGCAAAATCCCCGTGAGCAAATTCATAGGAAGTGACGGATAAAGGTCTCAGTTTTGGATGGCTTTTCCATACAGGTCTTGGGTAAGTTCATTCTTACATCCCAACTCGCTTACATTATTATCTGATCTCTTATCATTTATATGATAATAACTGTGCCTCCCTATTTACCCTGGTTTGTACGCTGGTCAATACCTGCTCTGTCTGTGTGGGGAAAAGGTATCTGCATGGATGCTGTGATACGCAGAAAGCTGTCTGATCTATTATATATATATAAAGTTAAACTCACGACTGCATTTTGAAAGCAGAGAACAACTTGGTAGTTCCACAACTCCCCCTATGCTTGGAACAAGACAAGGGATTCTAATTATGCATACTTAAACTGGAAGAAGCCTGAAGCCCCCAAGCAATAGCAAGCCAAAGGAGGCAGTAAGTGCTGTGATCCAGACACAGACATCGTCCTTTGCTCTGTGGAGTCAGGTACAACCCACAATTCCTGTGAGCTTACCAGAAATAGCTTTTAAGTCACCAAGAGGTGAGGTGGGTGTTGGTCTCTTCTCTCTGGTCATGGGTGATGGGATGAGGGGAAACGGCCTCAAGTTGTGCCAGGGGGGGTTTAGGTTAGACATTGGGAAAATTTTTTTCAATTAAAGGGCTGTCAAGCACTGGAAGGGGCTGCCCAGGGAAGCAATCAAGTCCCCAAGGGATTTAAAAGCCGGACAGATGAGGTGCTTAGGGCCAGGGTTTAGTGGTGGGATGGCAGGGTTAGGGGAACGGTTGGGCTTGATGAGCTTAAAGGGCTTTTCCAACCTCAACAATTCTATGATTCTAAGAGCACTGAGAATGCAAAAGTACCAATGAAAATAATGACCATGTAGTTACAAATAGTGATGTGTTGTACTACACAGGGTTCCGAACACGCTTGCTTTTCTTACGTCTAAGTTTTTGACTCTCCAGCTATAGAATTCTTTTACTCAGCGTTTTTTTAGTACATAGCACCTTTTCTTCATGCTCTATATCTATTTTGACATAGTTCTGGGAAGAAGGACAAAGCCAGAAGGAAGCATAAACTTTCCTCCGTGGCCAGTTCCCAACAGCTATCAGGAAGTGATTTACAGTATTAAAGCAAATATTTTTCATACCTTCCACAGCATTATTTGTGTTCAGTCACTTTTAGTGTGAGATATAACACGTTGTTGACTATGATGTATAAATATTGTGAAACAATAGCTGGGGCAGGGTACAGCAGTATTTAAAAATGGTTTAGAATGAAGCAGACACCAATATATGTGGGTTTGGTTTTAACACATACAACTAACGACACAGGGAAACTTCGTATAAACTATATATTTAAAGAAGTGATAAAGTATTGAGAGTCTTGGGGAAAAAAATCAGTGTAAAGTTTGACCAGAGTCACACCCATATAGACTGTGATAGCTGGAGATGGATTTATTGACAGCAGAGGGAAGCACAGTATTCCAGCTCCAGTAACGCTTTTAAATGGTCTTCCATAATTCTGTTAAATAGTCTTCCAAACTTACAGCAATGAATTGTAATTCTGAGGAGAAGAAAGAAGGATACAGTAGAAGTTTTAGGTTCTGTCCTAGAAAGGAATATATTGTCTTAAAGTTGCCAAGACTAGTTCTAAATATTTTGGGACGTATTCTACTTATTTCTTGAATCATATGTGATTTTTCCATGAGAATTAGCAAAACATTTTCAAAATTAATATTTTGAAATTACGATTCATCATCATCTTTGAATTTGACAAGGATCCATCGATCCTTGAAAAGCAAAAGCCATGTGGTACCTTTTGTTCTGGTGGAAGAAGACAGCAATGATATACGGAACGATACCAAATGAAACTGCTCGCCATTGAGCTGCTCTCTTCCTTTCTGTAGTCTATGTGGCCAACCCACCAGTGCTGTTTTCAGAAGTTACCAAATTAAAAGAGATGAACTTACTTTCTTCAGTAACTGTCTCGTGAGTACAGAACACGAACGTGAGTACTTTAACTGTCAAGTGATGTTCTACACCATTGACTACAAATATAAAATTATGCACATGTTACGTTAGAAGCTGGGAAATCATATAAAGATTAATCAAGCCAGCACATCAACTCATTGTATCACACTGATCCTCCACTGAAAACAGCTGGTATTTTGCTAGCAGTACATTGCCAGAAATGGGACATGATTCTATATTGCAGTGTCAGAGATGCCTTTGTTAACTGTAACAATCCTCAGAGTCAGCAGAATTAATGTTGAGTATAAATACATTTTCTGACAAATCTCAAGCATACCAAGAATGCAATCCGTTGCAATCTAGCAGATGCGCTTTACATTCAGTAACTTTGTCAGGATGTTGCTTGTGATCTGATGGTAATTACTGATGTGTCATTTGGGGTGTGTTGTTGAGCAAAGTCTATTAAAACTCAATTTATTTCATCAGTTCGCACCCAGCTTGCAGTATACAGTACGTTAAAAGAACGTTCACACTGGAATTTTAAAGGTGGGCATGTGGTTGCAAAAAAATCTTCAAAATATAACGGCACAATAATTCTCTAGCTATTTCATTGCTTGAGTCTACCAGATCCTATTTCTGGCCTCGTAATTCAGAGGCGGGTTCAACCACCTCTTCCACCACAGCTTTCCTCTGTAATAGTCCTGGTTGTGCTATATCTCCTTGTTCCTAGGAACTGAGTATTCCTGCTACCTCATTATTCAGGGTGAGGATAAAAACATAACATACTGTAAACCATCCTGATGCCAGAGTAATTCAGGGCAAGGGATAAATGTCATGGAAAGGAAGAACGGTAACAGACCATTTATATTTTGTTCCCTCAACCTGCTCCCTGAAGGAGCAGATCATGACTGAAATCAGAGTAGAGCTTGGGACCTGAGCTTGCTTATGGACCCTATGGAAATACCTAACTTAGAGGAGGGACAAATGGGAGATGTTGCGCAAGGAGGAGCAGCAGCAGCTCCAGGAGAACTGGGTGTCCTCTGACTGGCTACTGCAGATTTTGCAAAACTTTTTTTTTTTTTTTTTTCTTTTAAAGATTATGATACTGCAACAGCATGGGCAGAAATCTGCTGCTCTTAGGCTCCTGAGAAACTGTGAGTCATGTTGGTTTAATAAACACCCTTTTAATGTTATTTCACCTTCTCAACTTTTCTTTTCCACGCATTGATTCCTTTCCTTCGCACAAAGCCTAAGAACACTCTCCGTTACCTCTCTAACAGAGTTAAGCCCAGGGCTGTGGGGAGGTTTTAAGCCTTTTACAATAATAAACAACAGCTAAAATCACCTGTTAATACCTTACCGACCGCGATCTTTATTTTCAGGTGAGATGGTCTTTAGTCCTATGAGTTCATACCTCCTGCCCTCAAGTGATGCAAGTGAATGAGGTTTACTGGCATAGTCCTGGCTTTATTTACCTTCCATAGGTAGTGGTGTTTCTTGGCCTGGAATGAGACATTTTCCCATTGTAAATAACACAGATGCCATTGTACCGTCCGTGCAAAAAATACTGGATTTAGTGAGAAGCTTTGCATACATAACATAATCCCTTGAAAGCCCGAGTTCTGCGACTTTTCTTCCATTGAGTGTATCTCCCTATACAATTAAGGAGGCTGTTTTCAGTTATTTAAGAGAAATAAGTGCAGGAGAATAGAGCCTTAAGAAATGAACATTAGTTATCCCAAAAGGGACCTAGTGAGAATGGAAGCTTAAAAGGGTCTCCACAGTTTAATTCACGCACCACCTGTTTGGGGGAAAATTAGCACAGATTAGCTTTTCCAACTCATCTGAGGCTAACTCGGTGCCTCTAGAACCTGTAATATTTGGTTAAGTGTAAAAATAAATTCGCACCATTTTACTTACTGTGTGAACACCGCGCGTATTTGTTCGCTTTGTAGTGAGCTCGAAGCGTTGTAATGGCAAAATAGAAAAGGGATGCCTCTGAGCGAGCCGCTCTTTGCCATGCTGTTTCTGAGCTGCCTTGCAGAAGCGCTTGACGTTCTCGTCCTCTTCTGAGTGCTGGTTTGTTAGACGTGACCATTTTGTATAAATTCGGCTCTTGCTCAGGGCTGAGAATTCATTCCCCGTGACCTCTGACTCGTGTTCCTTCTCTCGCTTTGGCTGCAAGGGGGTGTTGTGAGCTTCAGGACACCTAATTTCATCCAAATGTGAGGAAATGAAGAATATCACCCTCCCCATTAAAGAGTCCTCCTACTCAAAGACCGTGTAATTGTATCGTATCAAAGTATCTCTTTGTAATTGTAGAGTAGCTTTCAAAAAAGTGTTAGACTTTAAAATACGTGACAGAAATAGGAAATAATTTAGGTTTTGTTGTTTTTATTTTCCTCACTTTGCTACTTACCAGGTTTCTGTATTCTTATGGGAAAAAGGTGAAAGTAGCCATGCTAGGTGAGGCTGTTACGTGATACTCCCCAATTAGGCAATACTGAATACCTGGTTTCCTACCGTGGACTGAATATAGGGGCAGTAAATGCAAAGTTAACATCTTTAATGGTATATTTACCTCAGCTGGACCCTGGTTTGCTTTCACTGTATTTGTTGCAGAAATCTTTACATGTAGAGCCATCTCAGTTATTGGGAGCTGGGTAGCATATGTACACACTTGTTTCTTTGCAAATATTTCCAGAATCTTACTTCAGCTTCCAGTCATCTCGCTTACTTAATATCTCATCATACTTAATTACCTGAAGCATCAATTATTTTCTGCTGCCCATTAAATATGGCTTAGTTTAGCCACCTTGTTGATGCTGTATATTTGATGCTGTATCTATGAATGCACTTACTAAAGTCATGCTTTTACATATCTCCAACGATTAAGGGCCCGGAATCACACCCTTGCTTGGTTTGAACTGGCAAATTTTCTTGACTTGACTGGAATTAGTTAGATTTAGAATAGCAACGAGCCTGGTCCATCCGTAGGTGGGTATACGCGTATTTTCAGATGATGCGGTGGTAACGCATATGATACCCGCTGTGGAGGGGAATGAAAGGATCCAACATCTTATGGAAAGCTAGAGCTCTGCATTTAGTGGAGGCTGCAGTAGGCAACCTTTCAAAGGATTCTCTAAATGTAGCAAAACAGAGTAAAAAAAATTTGCCTTTCAGCAACTGAATAAACATTTGAGATCATTGTTGGAAACAGTACAGGCACTTTTGTGTTGGTACTTTATTGGTTGGTACTTTTTTTAGCGAAGCCCGAGGATCAACATGCTGGTAGCGTGTGTCTGTGTGCGCCCGTGCATATCAAGTATTTCTTAGTAATACCTTTAAATAAAGGTATTTCAGCTTTGCTTTGGTGGTTTCAAGGTGCTAACTAAAAAGCGAAACTCAGAGTACTACAACATTTGTTCTTCTGGTACTCCAGAAGCCTACTTTGAGTTAATCGGTGATTTTTCACAGACGACATCTAATCTATAAGTATAAATTACTTTTCACTCTTATTATGCCTTAATTGAAGTGCACCAATGTGAAATTGCAATGGATAGAGCTGCAGCGATTCTAGCTTCAATTAACTTTGGCTGGATTTGAGGCTTTTTTCCTTTCTTTTCCTTGGACTAAGGACGGTTCTTTGACATCTTGTATTTATTTAAATTTTTGCTAGAAAAATTAGGGGATATGCATATGAGTGGGTATTTTATAAGACTGCTCTGAAGAGTTACACAGGAGTTGTACGTATGATTTATATATTAATACGTATCTTTTATATCCTACTGTTTTGTGTAGCAGCAGTACAGTCAGCAGCGGCCAAAACCCTCAGGATTCTGCTGGGGAGGAATAGTTTAATAGCAATCATTTTTTTTGGTAAATGGCAGTTACCATCTCTGTAACAGCTACCCTCATCCCATTCTTGACTTTTCTTCAGCTCCCTGCCTTTAAGACACCAAATGTGTGTTGCAGCACAGAAAAATCATTGGGAAGAGATAAAGTATCTTGCTCTATGGAACGGGAAATTCAGGCACAGCAGAAAATTGTACTAGGGGAGGCAGGACGCCGCGTAAGAGAGGAACAGGCGTATGGTGATGCAGTTAATTCTTAGTTACTTCACATTTTACCAGAACTGATAGATATTTACCAGAAAATTAGATTTGATGCCTCTGTCTAGGCATATACGCTCTTACAGATGTTGCTGGTGTTCAGTTAATAGCAATGAAACCAGTGCCAGAATCTCGCTAGCACAAGCCTGTGTACCAAGACAGTTGTTTGCAACATATTTTTGTTACAGACCTTTCAAAGTTTTCCCTAGTGGCTCAGACAGTCATAAAGTATGTTTGTGTTTGCTCTTAATTGGTTTGCTTTTCTCAGTGATCTTTGGCCCCTGAGAAGTAGTCCACAGACTTTTAGAGGCCCACAGGCATAAATTGAAACCCTGCTGTATTTCTTAGCTTCCTCACTGTTGGGCAAGTCCTTTTCTTTGGGTAAGAATAGATTGAGCATCTCTGCCATCAGAAACACAAATGGCAGCTGCAATAACAAGCTGTGATGTATAACCGGGTGTGCTATAATTACGGTGGTGGTGCGGTGCGCTCCAACAAGCCTTGCTCTACAATTCAAACAGAAACTGGGTTGTTACTTTTTCTACTTACTTTTTCTTATCAGAAGTTATTCTTACATGCAGGTGGAGATAGCCACAAATACGGTGTCTTCAATTAGACAAATATGCCTCTAGGAGTTTAAAGGAACAGAGCAGCATGTCATCTTTCTGATCACTGTGCTACCGTTGCGTATTTTATGGCCTGAAGTTGTGCCAGGGCAGGGTTAGGTTGGACACTGGGAAAATTTTTTCCAATTAAGGGGTTGTCAAGCACTGGAAGGGGCTGCCCAGGGAAGGGGTCGAGTCCCCATCCCTGGGGGGATTTAAAAGCCAGGCAGATGAGGTGCTTAGGGCCAGGGTTTAGTGGTGGGATGGCAGGGTTAGGGTAGCGGTTGGGCTTGATGAGCTTAAAGGGCTTTTCCAACCTAAACGATTCTATGGCAGTGAGGAAACAGGTGTGGAAGTGATGCCACAGGTAGGTCAAGGAGTTGGTCAACCATATAGTGCCCGTAGAGAGCATGACCGATGGTTAATAAATATCGGTAAAAATATTGCCAGGTATTCCCGAGGATTTGTCAAGCGATAAATTGATGGTGTGCCCCCAAATATATTTCAAAGAGCATCGTGGACACATGAATAACAGAACTCCAAGAATAACGTTGATACTGGTTAAATAAGATTAAGCTTTGCAAAGAGAGAACGGAAGAGAAGAAAGGGAGAGGAAGAGAGAAGAAAGAAAATCTTTATTTCTCAGGCTTTCTCAGAACTTATTTAAATTCCCAGTACATTTAAAGGGTCTATCTGCACTCATCAGGCTACAGAAGTCAGATCTTGATTATTTAAGTCTCACATGTTGTTTAACTCACACATTCAAAAGTGAGAAGGCATTTTTGTGATCATCTGGAATGACCTCTACCTGTATTGTATTGTTCATAAAACTTTGCCGAATTAAATCTTATCTGAACAGTGACATATTTTTGGAAAGCCTCTAGTTCTGATTTAAAAATGCAAGTGATGACATACTGAATGCAGTTCTTGGTAAATTGGTCCAATGGTTAATCTTTTCTATTTATTTTCAAATAAGGAGATTTGAGTTCACAGTAAATTAGCACCATAATTTCTGTGTTCTGATTGAAAGATTGCACTTTCAAATAGCTGCTAGGCTTCTAACTAGTGATTTGCATATACAGTTTTACATGAAGATTTCTGACTTCCCTTTCATCAGCTCATAGAATATATATTACATTGATTGGACCCTCATTGCAAATCTCAACACTGTGAAGAAGTATCAAAAATTATGGTGCTGTCCCTCTCAATGGAACTCATAATTATGACTTTTTTATTTCTAAAATACGATTTTTTCCCTTCTAGTGAAATTAAACCCATACTTTTGTCCACATACATATTCAAAAGTCTGAAAAACTGCATGGTATTACTGAAAACATGTACTAATATACAGCCAGAATGACCATTATAAAGCAAAGACAATTTCCAAGCCTAAGTTAGAAAAAGTGCTCTCTGACATGTAAAAATCAATTAAAATGTGCTACCTAAAAAATGCTTTTGAAAGCTCAATCTGAACTGCATGTAGTTCTAAGTAGCTGCACGTATTACACAATTCACTATATAGCACAAATTTCTCAAAATATATTGGGTAGAAAGATCTTCAGGTACCAGCTGGGCTATCCTGAGTTAACGAACTCGTTTTGCCCAAATCTTGAAGGAAAATGGAAAGGTCAACTTTGATTTGTAAAGCCTTGCCCATTAAGAACATTGATATTTGTTAACTTTCCACTATATCATGTTTTCCAGGTGTGTAGCTCCTGCCTTTAATTGTACCATCTAAAGTTAGAAGTTAGGGCATATTGCATGAAAGACGAGCATATCTTACTGCTTTCTTTCTGATCTTGCTACTGAAGATGGGGATGCTGGAAGACCATAGTAAGGGATGGATATTTGATGCAATGTGCTGTGGGGGCTACTTCATTTTGCATATTGCACTACTTGAAGCAAGTAGGACTGGAACAGTTGGGCACTCAATCCTGGGGAAGACAAGAATCTCTCCCTCAGGGCTTCGCTTTCTTCTGCCAAGTAGGAAAGTCAAGTGTTGGCTTTGGCTATGGACTTTTCTCTCATGTAGTCTTTCTGTATCATTTGGGCTTTGGCTGAGGATATTTGAAAGGATCAGTATGTGTTTGATTTTCCTTAGTCCACGCTTTATCCTGTAATAAGATTTGGCTTTGCCCATGCTGTTTTTTAGAGACTGTTGAATTTATTTATATTTTCGTTAAAGTTCATCAGAGCATTGCTATTGTATTACTTAGTAATACAGCACTGTTCATGTCCTGTGAAAAGTTTGTATGCAACTTAAAAATACTTGAAACGAGAAGTTGTGTTGCCCTACAGCATGACTCAGCCGTGTACTAACAACTGTGATTTTTACCTTGTGGAAGATTTTTAAGCGGATATACTCTGCTGGCAGCAGAATTGCTTGTTTTTTTCCAAGATGAAGATATTCATAGATATCTGCTCTTTTCCATAGCAAACTCCATCTTTTTTCTGTATTTTTAAAGAAGACACAGTCAAATCAAACATACTCCAGCTGCCTTTTGCGTCCACCTATGCCAAATGTCATTCATCAGTTCTTAAGGCTTACTTCTACTTTCCGATATGTGTCAGCACATATCACTTAAAATCCTGTAAAATTAGTTTCTGTAGCTGTATTTCTGAGACCAGACTTGCCGCCTCCTTTTCTTTTTTCCTTTTACAACATACCCAAGAAATCAGTATTAAAGATCACGTCCAGCGGACTAGCCCTATTGCTTAGATAACTCTTTCAAAGTATCTGAGATTGTTATCAGACTTTCATTTGACTCTTGAGTAAAGATCATCTATAATAAGCTACTGTAGAGCTGATATCTCGGGCGAACATTTGGGACCAGCTATGTTGTACTTAGAGCAGAGGTCTGGCAAGCAGAGGGCAGCTGGAGCCCCTTTTATCCGTCCTCTCTGCACCCAAGCCAAAACGTTGGCTGCAAGATCTGCCTGCAGAGCAGGGGACCAGTTTACACTTCCCACCCCGGTACCAACTCCACCACACGGGCTTAGGGAACTGCTTCCGTGCACCTTGTCTCTGTAGCTGACAGTACTGTAGCAAAAGGTATTTAAAAGAAGGGTAGATGAGGTGCTTAGGGCCATGGTTTAGTGGTGGGATGGCAGGGTTAGGTTAATGGTTGAACTCAGTGGTCTTAAAGGACTTTTCCAACCTAGATGATTCTATGATTCTATGAAAAGTCTGACTTTTTGTGTTCCCACCATTGCCCTGCATCTGACAAGCCTGCCGCACGCCGTGGGAGCTGCGGCCCGCTAAGCGGTCAACCTTGGCACGTGGGCTGGGAGAGCTGGGGAGAAACACCCCTGCACCAAGCAGAGAAACCAGCCAGCTCGGTACTTTGCAAACAAACATCGACCTGCTTCATCGTGTGGGCCTGCCCCATGCCACGACCCCATGTGCAAGCATGGGATTGTCACAGGCTCCGATACATGAATGTCTCACCCATTGAGAATACGCAGAATTTGAGACTGCCCACAACTGTCCTGCCATGACAGGCAAGGCAGAATGGAAAATATCCATTGACCAGATAAAGAAAAGGCAGCTAAAGCTTTTGAAAGCACTCTCGCACTTTCATCATCTCTTTACTGAAACTTCAAAGGCAAAGAGAGTCACCCTCTTCTCGCAGCCTTCAGAGAATGCTAGAAATTATAATCTCAGGCTGTTTCAACATCTACGATATGCTTGCCAAGAATATCACAGTAAATCTAAACATCTTAGAATCATAGAATCCCAGAATGGTTTGGGTTGGAAGGGACCCCTAGAGGCCACCCAGCCCAACCCCCCTGCAGGAGCAGGGACACCTTGAACCACATCAGGTTGCTCACAGCCCCGTCCAACCTGGCCTGGAATGGTCCCAGGGATGGGGCCTCCACCCCCTCTCGGGGCAACCCCTGCCAGGGTTTCACCACCCTCACTGCAAAGAATTTCTTCCTTACATCCAGTCTAAACCTCCTCTGCTTGAGTTTAAAGCCATCCCCCCTTGTCCTGTCACAGCTGGCCCTACTAAAAAGCTTGTCCCCCCCTTTCCTCTGGGCCCCCTTGAAGCCCTGACCGGCCGCACTCAGCTCTCCCCGCAGCCTCCTCTTCTCCAGGCTGAACACCCCCAACTCTCCCAGCCTGGCCTCACAGCAGAGGGGCTCCAGCCCTCAGATCTTCCTTCCTTCTGTAATGGTTGAGGATAATTTTCCACGATAGGAGAAAATCTGGCTTCATCCAGCCTTTTTTTTTGAAGGACTTTGGATATAGCCTGTGAAAGGGAACCTGTGTTTTGGAAAAAGGCTGAGAGTTAGCCTGTGTTGGGCTGCGTTGCACCCCCTGAAGTCGTGCCTGTGCGTCTTTGACGATGGAATAAAGTGCTCTGGTGCGAGACTCTTCGGCCTTTCGCAGTCTGCCGCTGTCCTGGAAGTTTGCTGTAACGCATTGGCGCTGGCAAGCGGCAGATGCCGGGCTGAAACATCTGTACGGGACTTGTGCAACTTGCAGCATTCAGTCTGTTTAGCCTCTCCCGGGAAAAGAAATCAAGTAAAATGCAACGAAGGGAAAACTTCTTGTGTTTCAAAAAAGCCACGAGGAAAGCCCAGCCTTTTTCTAGGCTCTGGCCCCTTTGCTAATACTAATTAGCAGGATTTGGTACTCTGGGAGGAGCGCTGAAAAAGCACATCCCAGTTTATCCATCATCCCACGCTTGTCTCCGTGCATACTTTCAAACTGCCAAAGGCTATAGTTACAAGTTCTTATATTTAGTGTTTCAATGCTGTGAATGCTTTACTTTGGTGAAACGAACGGGAATTCCAAAGGCTAACTGCTGGGGCACCGGCACTGGCCAGTGAGGTTGGCACCATCGGTATTTTTAAGGAATTCAAGCTCACGGATGCAGCACTTCAGTTTGGGACGTTAATGAATGACTGCAGCTGTTTCGCATTGCTCGCAGTACGGTTTATTGTTCGTGCACTTAACCTTGAGGTTCTGTTCTTACAGTCACACAGCTTAATTAAGACAGTTAAAATAGTTGAGCTGTTTCCTAGGTTTTTTTTACCCGGTGACTGAGGTTACGTGAACAGTGGGAACAACTCCTCACGAAAAAACTTTTGGTTTCTGAGCTGTTCTTTTTAAGTCAACCATGTAAGTCCAGCCATATTGAATGGATGGATTTTCATTCTAGAAGAGAGTCTTTGTTAAAAAAAAAAATTAAAAATTCCACTTCTCTAGAACATTCTCAATTAATCTGGCCTCAGATCAGAATCCTTCCTGGTCCCCCCCATCACTTCCATCGGTGTTATATGGCGCATTCAGCTCTTTTCATAGTCACAACTTGATTACGGCAGGCACGCAAGCCTAACGCATCCCAAAACAGGGTTGTGGGCTGACAAAATCAGTGCAGTCTACTTGTATGGAAGATACTTGTCCTTAATGTACAAAGTTTATGGCATGACACCAGAAAATATAAGTTTTCCAGCAATTTATGTGCCCAGTCACATAACCTTACTATGTGAAAAGTGAATAGTTCGCAAATGTATGCATATAATGTATAGAATCACAGAATGCTTTGGGTTGGAAGGGACCTTTAGAGGTCACCCAGCCCAACCCCCTGCCATGAGCAGGGACATCTTTAACCAGATCAGGTAGCTCAGAGCCCCAGCCAACCTGACAATGTACATCTGTTAACAAATACTTTGCAACAGAACATTTGTCTTCTAATTGTTTAAAAGTGCAGTGTGTCCACCTGCAAAGATTCTGGCATACTCATTTATCTTCTATACAAAAAATTAAAATAAAATCTCTATATAAATGCAGTGTCTCAAGTATCTTAAACAGCCAGGAAAGAATGCATGAAAACATAGCGCGATACTCTGCTCATCTCATGGAGTTAAGCTAAAATCTTGCACTTGTGAAATCATTAATCTTATTACTAATATGTACGTGGCAGAAAGCTACGGAAACAGGCGGGTACTTTGCTAATGTTGCCGTTACTTTTTTGTATATTAAATGAATTCGATCCAAAACTCCTGATGGAGCAGCATTTTCAGAAGACTTGCTTATCTGATTCTCGAGCACAGGTCTATTGCAGATGTCTACGAAGGAATATTTTTCTTGCACTGAATAGTTTATGTTCTCCTACATCTTCCTTATGGGAGCTCCTAGTCCTTTTAGTCACCTTACCCCTTATCCATTACTAAAATATGCTATTAATATTAGGATGTGCTGGTCAGCAAAGCGAGAAGCAGTATCCTCTGCTTCATGAATATCACATACACATTAATGCTCACAGCGCTGCTGCCCACGAAATGCATTCAGATTAGTTAGCTGATGCGAATTCTAGAGAGGTGTCTAAGATGAAAACAAATGTGCTCTTTAAGTTTAACCATGTTGCTTAAAATTTGCTTATCTTGCTCACATTTCTTAACTGAATAGGTGTAGTTTAAAGGGCAACTGAAATTTTCTGTAAATGGCAATGACTCTTCAATATTAATAGAAGGTGTCAAACTAAAGTCCTAACCAAGGAACTTGCAATCCAGAGGGAATATATAGTCTTCCCTCAAAATATGTCCTGCATTCTTCCACTAGGCATCAATGCATTTATACTTGCGCAATTTAACTTTTGCTTTTAACAAAATAAAAGATGACATTTGACTGCATAGGGAATTGTAACTGGAAACATAGCTAAATTATTATAACGCATGCCTAAACAGGTGGGTAATATTAAAGTCTTAAGTGTTTCTGCTTTCAGTAACGCAGCTCTTTGAAAAATGAAAACATTTGAGCAGTCAGAGCACTTTTTATAAGCTCTCATTTTATTTTTAGAGCAGCATTTCTTGCTGTGTATTTTCTCGCAGGAAGATATCTTTTTTTTTTTGTCCAGCAAGATGTTCTTCCCCTTACTTTAATCCAGTCGTGAAGGTTGCTGGGTTATGGAACACTTACATGGACAGAACTCATCGGAGGGAAGGTTTGGTTCTCTCCGACGTACCCACCAGCCTGCACCTCGCCTTCTACTGCAGCATGGGGTTGTAGCAGTCCCTTACATTAGTAAAAATTCTGTCTTGGCCTTCCCCTCTGTGTTAATTTGAATGTTCAAATTAGCCAGGGCTTAAAGTAATTCAATCTACTAAGATTTTCAAAAAAATATTTTTAACTTTCCCAACTCTATTATTTTATTTACTCTTCAAAAATGCTGGAATCATATTAGAAAAAGATTTATCTGAATGGCAAGCAGAAAACATTACCCAGGCAGATAAGCCTATAAAGCATTAAAATTTATCTTAACACAAAATACAGGGCCTGGTTGTGGCGCACGCTGCCTATTTGTCTAACGGACATGTAACCGAGAAATGGTCCAAATGAGCTTAATAAATCTCTTTCTTAAACTCACAAAAGACCACATCCTCACTTCCATAATTCTATTAGAGTCTGCTCCTTTGGAGAAGATAAGAGAAGAGATAACCTCTCCGTTCAGCATATAAAATAGCAATTGTTCAGCTGATGATTGGAATATTTCCAGTAGAAGGACTTAATTATGGAACAAAATTAGCTCAATCTGACCTTTTTAGAGACTAATGCAAAAATAAGGGGTTTTTTTTGCAAATGTCTTCCTGGAATAACTAAAATAAGGAATAATTTACTTCACTTTTTTTTTTTTACAAGAGCGAAAGGTGGTAGCATATGATAGCAGCATTCTCGGTGAGATGGCAATCCAAGGATAATAATAAGACAGCATTTGCAGAAAGGGGGAATATATTTTAATAGACTAGCTGATACGGTTTTAAAAACAGACAAGCTTTCAGACACACAAGCCCTTTTCAGCAAGAGCAGGTTCACCTCTGTGACTCAAAATTGCTAGCTTAATAGCTAGATAGCGTAATGATGGCGCCACCGAAATGTATGGTATCTATATTAATTGCATTCTGAAAGCTCCTCTTGGGATAAAGACGAAACTTATTGTTGCAATCTCTGTTTTATCGAAGTGATAAATAGGAACATGTACTTGCACCCACAGACCTACAGTCTGGGTATGATGCTCTGTGTTAAAGCATTTCTCTACGGGTGTTTTGTTAGATGGGTTTATCTGTGTTGAGGTGCTCCTCGCTAGGAAAAAAAAAAAAAAAAAAACCAAACCAAACTGGAAAGAAAAACCCTATCTGTTTTATCAGTCCTATCTCTGATTTCGTGATATTTGGAATGCTTCTAAGCCATGCTGATACTACTGCATACAAGAGAAAAAGGCACGAACAGGTGGCGATATTAACGGGCTTCTTATGGTTCTGAAAAACGAGATAGAAATGTTTCATGTCATGGAAGTCAACATCAATAATCATCCGTCTTGGGTAGATATGGAAGTCAGCCAGCGTGGTTCTTGCTGAGGAGGCGTGAGATATTTCTTTTGCATCGGAGCTGTTGCTCTGGACACAAGTCATAATTTGTCTAATATAGATGAATGAGGAGGATATTACTAATACTTCCTCTTTTTTTTTTTCCTTTTTTTTTTTTTTTTTTTTTTTTTTTAATAAACTGAAAGCTCCCCCTTCTGGCACATTTCCTGAACTGAATGCAAGGTTCCTGACGTCTACTTTTAGCAACAGGAGACGTTTCCTCTTTTGCTCTCTCTTTAAAATCCTTTCCGCAAAGATTCTTTAACACCAGTATATTTATAGTTTCCCAAGGGTTTCCCGCTTCCCCACCAAGCTTCAGGGCTTGATGTGAACTCATTTAACAGCAGGGAATTGCCCTAAAGCTTTACCTATAATTTTCATCTGTTGCTTTTCCAGGCAAAGACTTACTTGCTTCCCACTTTGCTGCATATTATACAGGGTAGGGAAAGCAACTTTTTCAGAAAGTTTGAGTGTTAGCATCTCTCTTCCTTCAGGGCGATCACTGTTTCTCAGCTATAACCCTACCATCTATTTTCCTAATAAAATCCCTTTGAGAAATCAGTAGGATCTTTCTGAACCGACGCAGCAGGGCAGATCCTGCCCAGGCTCAGAGAATCTGCAAGCCAGGGAAAGGGGAAAAAGCAAAGCGGGGCTTGTTTAGGGCACGGTTTTGGTAATTGCTTTAACTGCTCTCATCTCGTTGCTGCCTGTGTTTCAAGGACCGCCAGTGTCATCGTTCCTCTAATCCCTTAAATCAGTGCAATCACTCCGTGATGTGCTTAATACGATGAACTGATTTGTCACTGATTTTCTACAGTCATATACTTACAGAAAGGAAGGGGAAGACTTTCCCAGCGTGTGCAGCCGCAGGATCCTGTAGTTCCCATAAATCCCTACATTTTAATTTTGTTACAGTCACTGGTACCATCTCTCAACTCCAAGCAGGCTGACAAAGGCAGCGAGGCTGGGTTAGGAAGCTTTCGTGAGATTTGCTATCATAGATTCAAAGACATCACCTTCCCTGTGTCCTTAAAAACTACTTATGGGGGACAACATTTTACTGGAGCGTGAAGACAGGGCTGAATGCTTCTGTGCGGGCAGGATTATCCTGGGGCCATCCTTTCCCATAGGCGGGCACACCAGCCCCTCTGGCTACGCGGAAGAAAATGAAAGAGAGCGAAGCAGAGTGAAATAACATCATCTTCATCTCAACTCAGTGCTGAGCTGTGCTAGTAAAATGAGAATGAACTAATTATATTTATGACTTCCTTTCTGGGCCTTCCCTGAACATCAAGGTGGTATTTTCTTCTATGGTAGTGACGCTACTTTGCTTTTTTATGCAGTTAAGTAGTAAATGTGGCAGGTTTTAGCTGTACAATAGTGGTTATTTTAAAGTCTGGTATCAGAGTAACAATTTACTACGGCTCCAGTGAACGAAGTATGCCCATTAGACTTGGTACATTAGGTCTGGAAGTGGGAGAATTGCTGGCCTGGCACCTTATGCCACTTTCCTGTTCCCTCTCCATGGTAACAAAAATCAGGATTGACCTACACAAACAAAGCTGCTCGCCCCAAACGGAGCATAGCTCAACTACGGAGGCAGCGAGGCCAATTAGCTTTCAGTGCAGTTTACAGCAAGGAAGGTCTGTTAGTCTAAATGTCGACACATACGGCAGAATAGGAAATGCAACCTTGCCCTTTGAAGTCCAATCAGAATAATAATAAAGTAACAAATGACACGTTCATTATACGCATGACTCTAGGTACATGCGCGCACCCATCTGTAGTCTTGTTAAATCCCGACTTTATATATGTATACGTCCACGTGTCTGTCTTAGAAATGCCTCAAAAGCTGCTTTCATCATTGTCGTAATGGAACAGCAGGACTCCTTTGAGAGCCATTTGTGTGAAAAACTACTGTAAACTTCTTTTGAGTAGGCTGGCTGCACTCAAGAGAGTTAAATCGGTAGAACTTTGACGAGACTGGAAGACCCGCTAATATCTAATTAATGTGGAAATAATTGTTGTAATGGTTGCATTTCTCTACAAAGCGTGTACTGAAAAGCAGTTACGCTGTCGATTTACTGAGCATTAAATCAGTTTGATATGCAAATGGGGGTGCTGGGCTACTCTGTAACGTTGGTATTATTTACACATTTGTTTATTAAGCTGAGAAAATTGGAAATGTCAACAAACGGGATGCAACAGCAAAGCAATGTCTCTTATCAACAGAGACTTTCTTCTATCCAAGTTCTTACTGTCCACCTTTTAGAGTCAGTAGGCTCTAATGACAAGAGTAAGAGCAATACTAAATGCGAGGGTCCTGCTGGGAGTAAAGTGTAAAGCAGGCATTCCTGCACCCGACACGTTCCGCCGTTTTTCTTCCCGTATGAATAAAAGGGAGCAATTCCTGTGCTCTCTGGATTACCCCTGAGCTCTTATCTTTTTTGATGTTAAGGGGTCGCAGAAAGAGCTTAAATTGTCTTTATTCATTTAATGTAGATTCAATTAGCTCAGGTTAATGACTATGGGACGGAGCTCAGGGAGTTGAGAGCTGCTCATGTTGTTCAACCCAGCTTGTCCTTGGGGGGAGAAAAAAAAGGAAAAGGTAGTGTGTTGCTGGGGCATAACCAAACACAGCCTACAGAGAAGCGTAACTGTTGCCTCTCAGGCGTCCGCAAAGCTCATGGCTGCATCCAAGTAGAGAGTGCGAGGCACAATTGACCGAATCACGTACAAAATGATGGCAGCTTATCTGCCTTTAGGACAATCAGTGTGGAAAGCAGCTCTGCCGAGAGGGACCTGGGAGTCCTGGAGGATGACAAGCTGACCATGAGCCAGCAGGGTGCCCTTGGTGCCAAGAAGGCCAATGGCATCCTGGGGTGCATCAAGAGGAGCGTGGCCAGCAGGGTGAGGGAGGTTCTCCTCCCCCTCTGCTCTGCCCTGGTGAGACCCCACCTGGAGCTCTGGGTCCAGTTCTGGGCTCCCCAGTTCAAGAAAGATGAAGAACTCCTGGAGAGAGTCCAGAGGAGAGCAACTAGGATGATGGGGAGACTGGAGCATCTCCCCTAGGAGGAAAGGCTGAGGGAGCTGGGCTTGTTCAGCCTGGAGAAGAGAAGATTGAGAGGGGACCTCATCAATACATACAAATATCTTAAGGGCGGAAGTCACGAGGACGGAACCAGACTCTTCTCAGTGGTGCCCAGCGCCAGGACAAGGGGCAATGGGCACAAACTGAAACATAAGAGGTTTCAGTTGAATATGAGCAAAAACTTCTTTACTCTGAGGGTGACGGAGCACTGGCACAGGCTGCCCAGGGGGGTTGTGGAGTCTCCTTCTCTGGAGATATTCAAGCCCCGCCTGGATGAAGTCCTGTGTAACATGCTCTAGGAGAACCTGCTTTAGCAGGGGGGTTGGACTGGATGATCTCCCGAGGTCCCTTCCATCCCTTGCGATTCTGTGATTCTGAGTCTGTGGGAGTAATACGTTATAACCGGTTAAGACTTAGAGGAGTATTTTGCCTGGGACGTATCTTCATCTTCCCAACATTCATGGCCGAAAGAGTGAATACCAAATCATTTGTTTCAGGAAGAGTGCAAAATTGCAAATTGTTGTCCAGTGAATATGGAAAATTATGTCATTGCGTAATATTTAATGGCATCTACTTTTGAAATCTTACTTAGAAGATTGCAACAGGATCACTCAGAAGAGCACTTGCTAACCCTTTCTTTGTTTCTTTTTTTTTTTTTTTTCACATTCACAGGATTTTTGAGCACTGGGGATCAAGCAGCAAAAGGAAACTATGGCCTCCTTGATCTAATTCAAGCTTTGCGATGGACTAGTGAAAATATTGGGTTCTTTGGTGGTGACCCACTAAGAATAACTGTTTTTGGATCTGGTGCAGGCGGTTCATGCGTCAATCTGTTGACTTTATCCCATTATTCTGAAGGTAACCGTTGGAGCAATTCAACCAAAGGTATTATGCAGGTTGCAAATTTTGACAATTTTGGTGTCTGCATGCCACCGCCATTAGTACTATGTGATGCTCTGTATATTCTCTTTGTTCCTACGAACTGTTGAGTTCAGCTCAATATTAAGCAAACTTTTTAAAGGCTGTACAAGCCGCCTTCTCCCTCAGCTCTTCTGTGCATGTTTAAATTTTGGGTCACTTTCTTCTTTTTCCTATGGAGCTCTGTAGAAACACTTTATAGCAGACTTCTGAACAGCATTTCCTCGGTGCATCATTTTTCTCTCTTTTCTTTCCTACTTAAGGGTGTCCTTTTTGGAAAACCAGTCAGTCATGCTCACAGTAGATGAGGTTGTCTATATTCAGACAGTCATGAAAAGCATGTTTAGTTTCTCATGAGGAGCAGAATTTAAAGAAAACTAAAATGACACAGTTTCTCTCTTCAGGCTAACAGCTGAAATGCTTAAAACTATTATTTTGTGTGAAGGAAGCAAGTACCTAGTTCAGAAATCTTTTGTCTGACAGTGCATGAACTTCACTTGCTGTCATCTAATAAAAGAATGGTTGAATGTTTTGCATGCATGATCCAAAATTGTCAAAGCATCCAAGTTGCAAATGGATTTTCTTCTATATGTTTTTTCCTATTCCATAACTAACACCTTTTCTCTCTGGTTGAGGCAGACAGCAGGAAATTAAAAACATGCTGTTCGAGGCACCCAGGTTTTTTTCCTATGATTTTTGCTCCACAGTTCCACACAGTTTCTCTCATTTGCATGGCTATTGCTTATTGATCACATTACTTTTGTCTCACTGTTTTCACACATTTTTATCTGTATTGTTTAGTCTTACCAGGGACATCGCACAGTGCCCTGTGCATACAATCCTCCGCTAATTTATATTGCTGTAGCTCCATGGGGACTACTTGGCCAGTCATAAAAAAAAATAATTCCACTGATGTTAAAAGAGCTGCATTTACCCAAAGTCATGATGCAGAGCCCACTGAAGTCCATCGAAGTGACAGATTCTTTAGATCAGGCCTTTACACTATTTTAAATGAGAGAAAAATATAGTTTTTACAATAAGTCCAGTGGAAAATAGATTGTGGTTGAAATGTCAGTCTATTTCCATGATTTGGTTTTTAATGTAATCTTTTTTCCCATAACTACCTGCAGTTAGATAGGACATATTTATAAGTCGGCCTATAAGAACAAGACATAAGCATTACCTCATTACACTGTAATTTGGGGGTCACACTGCACCATCTTTTTTCATCAGAACTCACAAAAATAACTTTGGTCCCAGAGGATTTAGCTTCAGGTTGAATGAGGAGACCTGGGTTATGCTCCCCTAACTCTTACTTGGTCTTAATCTTGATCTTCCTGACGGAACGTGACATTAATGCGAAATGCCATGTTTACAATATCTGGACAGTCACGTGTTGCTTCTTATCAGCAAATTTTACCCTGTTGTATTCTAACATATGCCCAGAATTCTGCAAGAAGCAGAATTTGTTTGGGGAAACTGATGCAGTCATTTGCCAACATAGCAGATCGAAGGATTAGGGAGGCGACTGGAGAGAGCTTATGGACATATACTTAAAATCCAATTGTAAAAGTAAATTTTTGATGAAAATCTTTTATCAGAAAGCAAAAAACATGCTTTACTGAAACCTGGATTGAACACAACAATGTGCCACACCCCGTGTATGTTATGTTTCATTTGGGGATGGTTAGACCTGCCATTGAAAAAAAGTATTAAAATAAAAATTGGTCAGCTTCAAATAGGAAAAGCTGTCTCAAGTTTTCAAACATTTTCAAAAAACTTTTGTTTCACATTATTAACCAGTCTCTTTCATAAGTCGTAAATTCGGATGCTTTCTTTGCTTCCTTCATTTCCCTTTGAAAGCATCCCTTGGTAGCCGAGGGGATGCATTCAGCCTATTTGAGGATGGTGCGGCTCACAGCTGCCCATCTGCAAGTGGGCAGAACAGCACCCACCTATAGAAAGTGCTCTGACAATGGGGATGAATTTATGCATATTATTATTATTATTATTTACTTTGGTGAGGCTTTGGATAGGAGTCACAAAGTGGTGTGGTCCATTTGACACTTAAATCTTTTTTCCGTCAGTCTGAAGCCCGTAAGCTATAATAATGATACACATTATTGGATAAAAATGTAGTTCTCCACCCTCCGAGGTACCAATTTCTGCCAGGAATTATCTGACAGAATGAAAATAATTTTTCATACTGTGTTCGTTTTTCACTAAATGGTCTGAGGAGGAATATTTCCGTAAGCGTTCTTCAGCAGAAGGAAGGATGCTTCGTTCCATTTCCTAAGAGAACTTTATGGCCATAGGACTTGACCACTTTTACTTAATCCAACATTCAATGTTTATGTAGCACTTAGCAAGCCATAGTGTTTATATCAGCATTTTCTTAATACGTAACTTACACTTTCTGGCCTTGTTCAGAGATATTTAATAAAGCAATAAAAATAGATTTACACAATATGCAAAAAAGAAACATTATGAAGTATCATGAAATACATCTTTGTGAAAATTCAGTTTTGTCATTTAGTTACATTTATTACAATGCCTGGATCCTCTGCGGTAATTCCACTGACTTTGAGGTGATTTATACTAGCTCAATATCTGACCTTGTAAACATGCAAATATATTTTACCTGCTTTATAGCTCAAGTTCTTTTTTATATTTTACTCGTATCTTGCAAGGAAATAATATCTTGGATATGACTTCTCATAAATTTAAGGAGCAGCTTGAGTCTACATATCCTAGTCCCTACACCTATCTGATTTTAAGACTTTTGGATTTGGACCTAATGCAGTCTAGAAGGATTTTAAAATTCCTCAGAAGCTTGTAAAATGTTTCCTGCCAGCAACAGATTCCAACTAACTTCTGAGTGTACCAGGTCTGGTACTGCAATAGCGGCTGTAAAAGCTCGTCTCGGAGTTGATTTAGAGGCTATGGAAGTTTTCTATCAACAGAAATGTGTTAGTTATCAAAGTAAAAGCCATCTTTTGCATTGTTGGAATAAAATTCTGAGGTAAGCCGAGCACCTTAGCTCCTGTTCCCTTAGTGGGAGTACCCAGCTATTCATCAAGCATTGGACCAAAGATACGTTCTTAGGAAAATTGCGTGAGGCCAGATGTCACTTCCAGTCCCTAAGCAACTCGACCAGTCAGTGGAATTTCTCCAGGTGCCTATCAGCGTAAGAAAAATTAAATTTTCACCCCTATATCTTAAATCAGCATCACTTATGTATGCTACAGACCCTTTTGGATTACCTACAGTGAGCTACAGGATTTAGGGTCCAGTATAAAATATTTTCCAGTAATTAGTGCAAAAGATGTGCTACTGAAATGAACCGGATGCAATTCCACGAAAATGCAAAAATCCAGAAAGGTCACAGTTACTGAAAGGTAGTTTAAGTTTCTGACATTAGAGACGAGCATTATTTTGCACAAGGTTCAGACTCAAAATGTCTTTCAGAACCCGAACTACCCTCCCCAAAGGGAGCGGGAAAAGGCAAAACCCCAACGCAAAGGGAGCACAAGAAGTGTCGGAACAAGGGTGCAGTTTTGATTGCATTAAAGTCCACAGCCAAAAAATTGGTTTGATTCATTCACGACAAGGGAGTAAGGCTTTCTTCCATGATATGCTCAAAAACGCTTACGAAGGGAGAGGAAGACGCCAGTTTAAACAAATTTTGTTATTTCTATGAGCAGGATTCCTGGTCCAGAGTGCTACTTAAATCAGCATAAGTTCAAATTAATTGCACTGAAGTCTTTGGGATTTGCTACAAGTTTATATGCAGCGCCAGGTCATACTCCCTCTCTCCCCTAAATGAATACCTGAACATATGTTTAAATCTCTGAAGTACAAAGCTAAATAGTGTAAAACACATCATTTCCCTTTTTATGTAAGTGTGATCACTATAAACCCGCATTAAAAAAACTCCTTACAAGAGAGAATCTTGACTCTTAGGCAGTTATAAATTTAATAGCTGCCTAGTACCTTCTCATCTATTACTCCAGAATATAAACTTTTGCTATGATATACCATTCAAAAGCACTGCACCTCTCGAACCAAGTTTAATCCCAACCAAAACATAAAAAAGCAGTATATTAGTTTTATTTAACACAGTTGTATGCACGCATGCTGTTGATGGCTTGAACAATATCCAGAAATCCAATCCATTTCAGAGCCTCGTTGGCTTTCCCTCCAACCTATAAATTGCTTTAACTTCAGGAATTTCTTTCAAGCTACTACAGTTATGCTACCTAAGGTAATGCCACTTCTTTTTCTTCCTGAGTTTCTTTTGAAAATCCCTTCCTCAGCTGGACTGCGTTGAGGTGGAATCATTTGCTTCACATTCTGCCCATACTGCATTTATTTTGTATACATTACCCGTAGGTACAATGACAGTCAGATCTCACCATCTTGCGTATTTAAGTACTATTAAGATTCAAGTATCTCCTCTGTTCAAGTTTTCTATTGTTTCAAAGAACTCCTTTGAATCTTTCAAGTACGTAGCTGTTTCAAGGTCACTTCAGTAGTTTTTAAATATTTCTCCCCACAGGACTATTTCAAAGAGCAATAGCTCAAAGCGGAACAGCTCTCTCCAGCTGGGCAGTTAGTTTTCAGCCTGCAAAATACGCCAGGATGTTGGCTACAAAAGTTGGTTGCAACATGTCAGACACTGTAGAATTGGTAGAATGTCTACAGAAGAAGCCTTACAGAGAACTCGTCGACCAGGACATTCAACCAGCAAGATACCATATAGCCTTTGGACCAGTAATTGATGGCGATGTGATACCAGACGATCCTCAGATATTGATGGAACAAGGAGAATTCCTCAATTACGACATCATGTTGGGAGTTAACCAAGGGGAAGGGTTAAAATTTGTTGAAAATATTGTGGACAGCGAAGATGGCATATCAGCTAGTGATTTTGACTTTGCAGTTTCCAATTTTGTCGATAACTTATACGGATACCCCGAAGGCAAAGATATATTGAGGGAAACCATTAAATTTATGTATACGGACTGGGCAGATCGACACAATCCTGAGACCAGGAGGAAAACGCTGCTGGCTTTGTTTACTGACCACCAGTGGGTTGCACCGGCAGTGGCTACAGCAGATCTTCACTCAAATTTTGGATCGCCTACGTATTTCTATGCCTTCTACCATCATTGCCAGACAGATCAGGTACCTGCATGGGCAGATGCAGCGCATGGAGACGAGGTTCCTTACGTTCTAGGAATCCCCATGATTGGTCCTACTGAATTATTTCCTTGTAATTTCTCCAAAAATGATGTCATGCTAAGTGCAGTGGTGATGACGTACTGGACGAACTTTGCAAAAACTGGGTGAGTACCAGATAACGAAAAGTCTTCTGTACAAACTCAGGATGTAAGGATGTGGCGCTTTCCCTTGGTTATCTCCCTTGGGAATGCCTCTGCACTTGTAGGATGAATAAGGGGTTAAGAACTGGGTTGGGTATTTTTTATTTTATTGTAATGTCCCTCAGCTCACACATTCTAGCAAAAAGACGGAAAAAATATCTTTGTGAACGTTCTGCGTGAAGAAATTAAAAAAAAAAATACTTTGTACACAAAAATAATTAAGGGATCCCCAGAAAAGTGCACAACTAAGCATTTAACATGCGTATAGTTAAAAATGGTTACATTAGTAACTGATTTTACCCCAGCACTGGCAATATTTTCATCCCATGAGACAGAAAATTACATAAATTCTGCATCAACTAGAATACAGCTTATTTTAATAATGTGTTTTGTTTAAAACTGACACTTCTGACCCTAAAATATGTGACGTTAAATTTGAAAAGTTTTGTCATTTTCATTAATTCTTCTTTCACTGGTAGTTCAAACCACTGTTTTACCTTCGGCCGTTGGACTGTAAGTCATCTGTGTTCTACTGAGTTATGCCCTGCCATGGTCTTTCACCTCTGGAAAGCCACAGAAGCTGCTTATGAACCGAACTGCTGAGCTTTATGAGCTTCACGTTACTAAAAAAGAAAAGCAAAGCTTAACGTCCTCTCACACTGGTCTCACAGGCATCTGTCCACGTTGCCACATCGCTGGCAACCTGTCCACAGCAGCACAAGAGTTCAGTCTGAGGGACACTCGCATTTTGGGGAACTTGGAAGTTGCTGAACTCTATGTAAAAGAAGGGTTCGTTTGCATAATGCTGTTTCTAATCTAGATTATTAAGGCCTCTAATTTTAGGAAATAGCATCCTGCTCTGACCAAAGGCAGACTTAAACATTAAGTATAAAATCTTAATTATGTTAATTTTATAATTCCTTTTGAAATACTTTGTAACATTGGAGATTATTTCTTTTTCTTTTTTTTTAGTGACCCAAATCAGCCAGTGCCGCAAGATACAAAATTCATCCATACAAAACCAAATCGTTTTGAAGAAGTAGCATGGACCAGATATTCTCAGAAAGACCAACTCTATCTTCACATTGGATTAAAACCACGAGTTAAAGAACATTATAGGGCCAATAAAGTGAACCTCTGGTTGGAACTGGTACCTCATCTGCACAATCTTAACGACATTTCACAGTATACCTCTACCACAACTAAAGTGCCATCAACTGATAATACTTTCAGACCAACGAGGAAAAATTCTGTTTCTGTGACTTCAGCCTTTCCTACAGCCAAACAGGATGATCCCAAACAACAACCAAGCCCGTTTTCAGTGGATCAAAGGGACTATTCAACAGAATTGAGTGTTACTATTGCAGTCGGTGCATCTTTGCTGTTCCTGAACATTTTGGCCTTTGCAGCATTGTACTACAAAAAAGACAAGCGGAGACATGATGTTCATAGGAGATGTAGCCCACAACGTACTACTACCAATGATCTTACCCATGCACAAGAAGAGGAGATAATGTCCCTCCAAATGAAGCACACTGACTTGGATCATGAATGTGAGTCCATCCATCCACATGAGGTGGTTCTTAGGACCGCCTGTCCCCCAGACTACACGCTAGCTATGAGAAGGTCTCCTGATGACATTCCCTTAATGACACCCAACACCATCACAATGATCCCCAACACTATACCAGGGATTCAACCCCTACACACATTCAATACATTTACCGGAGGACAGAACAATACTCTGCCCCATCCTCATCCCCACCCCCATTCACACTCAACAACCAGGGTATAGCCAGACAAGACGAAACAAACTTTATTTTTTGACGGATTACAGTAGGTGATATTACTGAAGATTACTTGGCTTTCAACCTACAAGACTCTTACTATTTAAATATGGAGGAATATTATGTGAATATACATATCAAGAACTTTTGGGGTTTTGAAAAAAATGAATTGTACATATATCAAATGAACTTAAGAAACAAAACAAAAGAAAAAAACAAAAAAACCCAACTGTTTGCAATTGCTTGAAGCAGTTGTTCTGAATGATACTTTTTCATTCACATTCAAGTATTAATTTTTTGAAGATTTAAGTTACATAATGGAATTAGGCATGTGCAACACAAACAGGAAAGAACTCTGACTGAAAATTTTAAAAACCTATAAATATGCACAAGGGACACACTAATGGAATGTCAGATAATTTTCACCAATTTTTATTTGGACCTGTTTTCTTGTGTAGACCATATTTACATATTTGAATAAGTACACAAAGCACCAATGCTGTTAAGGCCTTAGAAAGGGGCTCATGCTGAAATCTGCCAGTCAAAGAAGTTTTACAGCCTGGCAGGTACAACATTATCACATAAGTGCTGTCAGTATAAAAGTTGTGGGAATAAAGGAAACTGGATATTTTTAGCACGATGTGCATGATAATTTATATGCTTGGTGGCTGTGCTGCTGATTAAGCCGTAATTAAAATTCTTCTCATCCCATTGGAGTTTTTAATAGAAGCTTTCTCCATCAATTGGCACAACCTAAAGAAGTTTTTTAAAGGGGCAAAAGTAATTACAGTAAAATATTTCACGGTAGCTTCAGAAATGGAAGGAATTGCAACAGTTCTTAAAGGTATTTATGGCATTCTAGGTATACAGTGGTGAACCCTCGCTGATACGACTCCCAGACAAAATAAATCTGTATAGTTAATGTTCTTTTTCCTTTCCACCTAAATAATTTCTAACTTTAACATAGCTATAACTTTAACGGAATCTCCTTTGATGAAGGATTTATAATTTGCTGTGATTTAGTTACAATATATTTAGTTCAAATTGGTAAGGTAAAGTGTGTCCAAAAATTTAATCGCAGTGATATTTTTGCAGTATAAAAACGCCCCAGTCTTACCGCTCTGATTACACCTTTCGGTTTATTGTTTAAACTCATGTTGCATGTTACAAAGTTTACTTATAAGACTTTATTATCAAGTTAATTCCCTTTTTGCTCTACGTTAGCTTTGCCATTCAACGGAATTCTCTAGACCAGGTGGAAACAGTGTAGAAAAAGAGGGTGCATAAGAACGGGGAGAGAGCCAGCAACTGGAAATTTAAGAAATCTGAATACTAGATATGTTTGTGTGATTTGAAATGAATGTTCTAAAATCACCAGAAATTTTTCATTCCCCTGTTGCTTTCCAGTAATTATATACCACGGTCCTTTCAAAATGTTTGTATATGTAATCAGATGTACATTTATATAAAAGAAATAATTGAGATGGACTTAAAGAGCACATCCCTGATAAATACTTTCTCTCTTACCTGTACTATATTTCTATTAGACTAAAGTTATGTGATTTTTTTTTACATTTTTTCAAATTACTAGCAATTTTGATAGTTTGTAAGATAATGCGAAGAACTTTCTCTGACAAACTAACTGCAGTAACAGAAACATTTCTTTTCAGTTACTCTTTTTCAAGAATGGAAGCTTATTACACACAAAAATTGTATACTACTTGATGGAAAATTACTTTGTACTTCTTGGCCATATGACTGGTCACCGAGTGAAATAAAGATAATCTGGATAACGAATATTATTCCAATGCTAAGAGACCTGATCTTTGCTCATTAAAGAGCTAAAATGTTTATTGCTGTTTTGTCATTTTTTAATGAAGTAATGGTAACTGTCTCAAATAAAGAGTAATATCTTAAGACCAGTCTGGTTTTTGAAGACATGGACATGCCTTCTACAACTAATACAACTGCATATTTATGGGCCAGTCCCACCTACAACCATTCCTTACAGAAATGTTGACGTCGTGACCGTGTGATGTCATAGTGTTACACACAAATCTCCCCGAGTTTTCAGGAATAAGTTAAAAATGCAAATAGCGACACCAAAAAATAAAGCCAAGGAACAGACCTCATGGAAATAAATCTGCAGTATTCCATGACAGGAAAAAAATCATCTGGGTTTTATTTGGGTGATTGAACTTTCATAAACGATTGCTAGGAAGTTCACAGCGTGTTTGGTAACATCAAGCACAAACGTGAAAACTGAAGCTGAAAGCGAAATAAAGTACTGCAATTTCAGTCGTTTTATTTAGCTATTCAAAAAAAACCAAACCGAAACCCAACAAATCTATATCTTTAATTAGCGCATGTTACAGTCCCCGGTTTTAAATCAAGCTCTTTTGGTAGAAGCATAAAAAATAGTCTTCAAAATCCAGGGCGGTCTGTGTGCAATTTCTGCCTGATGTGGTTGTGCTTTTTAGACTGTGACCTGCCAATGTAAACCAATAAAAAGAATTGTCTGCCATCTGATAATTATTGTTTAATAGGAAGATTGTATTTTGCTATGTTGATGAAACAAAACAGAAAAATACAAAAATATTGATGGCCATAAACCAAGATATTCATGAAATATGATTTTATGTGCTTTTCTTAACTTTATCAAAACCAAAATAACTTTCTACTATAGTTTATTTGTGGCCATATATCTATATATCTCTCTATATACAGTATCTGGTAATTGTTTACTTTTATTAGTTACAAAATAAATGATTTAGGTAAACCAAGCATGACACTACACTTTTTTTCTGTCAGCCAACAGTATTTAAAATGTGAAAGATGAAGACAACACCACAAATTTTATCACTCCTGTTTGGGGAAAAAAAAAAAAAAAAAAAAGTCCATTCCTGCGCTGCAGATACTGTGAATGATATTTTAGTGGCTATTTTCTAATTAAATTACAGCAGCTGGGTGAATGATATTTTAGTGGTTATTTTCTAATTAAATTACAGCAGCTGGCTTTCCAAAAGTAAGATGGCGTCCCACATTTTAACACAACATTAAGAAAGACCAAGAGCTGTTTTAAAGCTGAAACAAAATAAAAAGACAGGAAATGGTTTGGGAATATCGTCATTGTGCATCATGGAATATAAGTTTGTCCTTTTTAAAATATTTATCTGTTTGGTTTGTTTGCCACAGTAGCCTAGAAGAAAGCAAAACTGAGTGTGATATTTGATTTCTTGTATCATCCTTGGACCAGGTTTCCAATAAAATTAGGCTATCAGTCAGTCTTTGGAAGTTCAGTAAAAATATAAAGAGCCTGCATTTATTGCTTTCACACTTTTGTAAATATGTTTGCAGACCTTTTTAAGAAAGTGTATTCTACCATTTTGAGAAAAAAAAAAAAAAAAAACAAAAAACAATGGAATCATTGTCTCGTTTATCTATTAAAATGACAGGCAATATAATGTGCTGTGCTGACATTTCTAGGAGAAATAAAGCAGATAAAACCACATCTTGCTCAATGGTATCTCAGTTGGTTACACGTGGTTTCTCCACCCACGGAAGCCTTGCAGGGCCTGGAGGATCCACCCGAATAGAAGGTTCCATGGCAAACGTAGGCGTTTGCGGTGTCTGTACTAAACACGGTTTCCTGTGTCGCCAGACTTTATTTATTGGATGTTTTGGTTATTGAAACGCCCTGAAAACCGGGTAAACAGGGACCTAACACATAAACACGTTGCAGTTTTAAAGACACCACTGCACAGAAAATGCTGGAATTTCTGTTGCCAACTTCACTAAGAGATGAAACAGCGGATTCATAGGAAGCTCTCAAACGTCACGGCATTCCTCTGATCTTTGTAAGTTGATGGGGGTTTTGTTCCTGTGGTGTCAATTTAAAATATTGGCCTTCCCTGCCCCCCCCCCCCTCCTTTTTTCTAGTAATGAACTGTTACAGATGATCGCTTTTTAATGTAAGCGAACATTAGATAATTTAATTATTATTGTGAAAACGTGCTCCCAAATAAATTAGATTAATGGGAAATTCCCTGTAGAGGTTTTGTTATTTTTCATTCAAAGCTCTTCTCAAAATATCTGTTGCAGCAGTTCTGCTTTATTTTCAGTCTGTAAGCTAAGGGACTTTCTCCAAATAACATTAAAAAATCTCTTTTTCCATTTGAAATAATAACACTGCAAGATTGAGATGTCCTTCTGAGGCCTCCAAATAAATATGAACAATTTGAAACGTGGCGAACGGGCTTTTACTCGAAACATTGGAATACAATTTCGTTCGGGCACATCAATACATTTATACCCAGACTAGAAACCAGCGGCGTTTGGTAAGGCCTTCACGAGAACTACGCAGCAGACTCAGCGTTAGCCACCAGCCATGCCCAAAGTCCCTTTTCTCTCGGGTTCTCTTAATGCTATTGCATATACTGATTTCTTATTTACAGAGTTAGTAAAAAACTTTCCTTTGCGAGATGGGAAATGGTTAGAACGAGGTAATGAACTTTATCTGGTGGAAAATGTTTAGAAAAAAAGTGTTGAGAATCACCTAGGAAGTGTAGGGTTTTATGTGCAACCTGGCTTCATTCCTTTCTGTTGATATTATAATTCTCGGTAATTCATACTCATGGGAAACTATCATTTCTGTGATAAGCTTTGGTTTCTAAAAGGAATTTAAGTATCGTATGTAAATAGCAGATTAAAGCCTATTCTGAGTTTTCATTTCCCTTGCTATTGGGATGAACGAAAAACCTCACAGAAGTGCAACAAATTTGTACAAGTAATTTCCAAACAGTATCTTGAAATGGTTTGTTTGGTTTTTCTTTTTTTTTTTTTTTCCAACTGAAGATAAAAGAAGCACCATCAGAGCCGTAAAAGCCATGTAAGTATTTTTTTGTCACGGAAAATACCTTCTTGCGTACCCACGCCTCTTCCTCCCCACGCGCGTACCCACGCGCACTCCTCCAGCCAACAGAGGGTTCAAAAATTGTGACTAAATGGGGGATTTTACCTTTTTGCACCACGCAGAGTCAACTCAAAGGTAAATGCAAGCGCGGCAGTAACGCCGATGCCGCCTCGGTCTGCGTTCTCCGCTGTTGGCGACCAGATGCTCGGCCGATGGCGGGGTTTTTAGCACCGGCTGAGTTAGTATTTATGGTAGGGCCATTGAAATCAGTGAAGCCCTGACAATTTACACCAGCTATCGATCTGCTGCCGGACCTCTAATGTTCATCATGGCTCATCTCCCCTTCCAATTTTGCGTGTCTCCTCATGCACATGAACGCCCCCTCACAGACATTAGTACAAGTGTAACTACCTGATTTATGAGCACCACCAAGCACTAAAATACGCTTTCAAATATGCTTATGGTTATTTGTACGTAAGTCCAAAATTCAGAAAAAAAAGTCTTCTACATAAAAAATAAAAGAAAATATCCCTGATAATTACGCTGACGCAAAGAAAAGGTTTGTACCATAGTTTGCAGGCTTAACATGCTATAGTAAGTTTTATGTTAAAATCTTTTTGAAAAGGAACATTCGGTTCTGTCCGATCCTCAGATCTATATGTTGATCTATACGTCAGAGACACAGCGGTACTTCCCAGCAGCTGTAAGCCAGCTCTGCCGTGCTCCGTTCTGGAAGGGAAGAGCTGTACAACTGAGCCATGCGCCTGCTGTAAATTCAGGACAGAAATATCTGGATTTTTCTCGGTCATCTGAATTTTCCCCTCTCAGTGCCAGCAACGCCAGGCCCTCAGCGTTTATGAGCTTAGCTTCAGAACGATGCCATTTCAAAAAAATAATAAATGTGGAGTTCTTAAGTCCATAGGGTTGGGCCAGTAGTGTTCAGGTTTCCTGCTTTACAGCCGTAAGAGCCAGTAACTTTTTTTCAAATGGAAGTTGATAATATTGGCAACCAGAGGTGATAATACTAGAGCTCAGTTAGCAAGAGGTTCATGAAAGACCATGAGAGCTGATAACACTTTAACTGCATTATTTAGAAAAAAAACCCAAAACCAAGAAAGATAAATTTTGCATGTTGTGATTTTATTCAGTTGCTGTGGAGGTTAACGAGAATTTCGCTGTTGACTTTACTGAAAGAAGGATCAGTTCAGAAATCTGTACAAACTCCTGGGAGGTCCATATAAAAGTTAACCAGCTATGACCACGGCTTCTGAGAGCCTTTGGATGCTTCCAGACCTCCCTGAGTTAAGCATCCATCCGTATTTCTGCAGAGAGGAGTGGATATGTTTGGGTATCCGTGCTCGGTGGCCAAATACAGGTGGGTTCTTCCCCAAAAGACACAGGTGATGCTGCAAAGCCAGCTCATGTACCTCGTTCCTCAGCAGGTAACCTGCGTGAGCTCGGTCTCAGCCCTGTGTCAGTGTGGCCGCGTGGCTCTGGGCTGGAGCAGGATTGTGTCTCACAGGCGTGAAGGACAGAAAAAGAAAACTGCAAAAAAAAGAAGAAAATTGCAAAGCAGTCACGGGCCAGCCCCTGTACAGTAAGCGTGATAAAAATTTTCCCTGGAATACAAAGAGGGTTGGGGCAGAACCTTCTGGCAGGAGGCGGTTTGGAAGAGTGAGATGTGCAATGTACCTATTTCATCCGTTGATTTGTAGAAACAACTTTGGCAGCAATTTAAAGCAATTAAGACTATATTAAAGGTTGTAAAAATAATCTGTGTTTCGTTTGTCAACAAATACATTTTCAGAAGAAGTCATGCGATGTTTTGCTGATTGATAATAAAGATACGGTTGTACAGTCTTGTTTTTTCACAACATTACTCCTATGTAGTGGTGAAATTTGGCTAAGCAGATGAATAAATTTTGGTCTCATTTGCATAGAGGTAAGCCTAGAGCAATTTTATGAAAGTGGAAACGTGGACCTTCACTAAAAAAGGTAAGTAACATCCAAACCCAATTACTCTCGGACAGAGATTCCCATGTTAAACCATGTGATGATTTTTTCTTTAACATACATCAATTTGCCATAAATATATTTTTCTCTCCCCAGTCAGTAACTGGAGTAAGTGTGCCAGGCTCTTCACAGAAGATGAAGATAATAGGAACCACTGGTTTCTTCTCATGAATCATGACTGTGGTGTCCAAGATCAGGAAATGTAATAGAAGAAGAAAAATAGCAAGCCAGGTTTTGGGGCCTGGGGGTTTTGGGTTTTTTGGGGGTTGGGTTGGGTTTTTTTTTTGATTCTCTGAAGGCTCCCCAGAACCCAGGAAAGGATACAACCTTAATGGCTGCAGCCAGGAGCTTTGTTGGGAATTTTCCTCTTTCCTCGTCCAGGAGGAAAGGGCAGGGTTAAGTTCCCGAAAGGAGACTTCTCCAGAAAAACACTCCCAGCTGTAGGTCTGAGAGACACCAAGGAAGCGTGAGAACACTTGCAAATTCTGCTGTTTGACAGGAGGAGGAATGTATATTGTCAAATTTAACGCAATATTGGTAATGTTTGTATATTTGAGATTCTATTCACTTTGTTTTAAAAAACAAGTTATCCTTTTTCAGCAATAGAGTTCAACTTAAACCTGAAAGGGCTACGTGGTAACTAGAATTTGGACCATGTGGTAATACCGCGTGTGAATTCCCCTTTTTCCCATGCTGCTCCTGGTTCCATTCTACAATTCAATTCAGGGATTTTATTTTAAAACTAGAAACGCTCTGGTTTTATTGAGTTGCTTCAGTATGGACTCCTGCTAGGTGCAGTTTGTTCTCGCTAATTCATTCATCATTTACACAAAAAGTAACATTATCCCAATCTCTTCAGTTATGATTTACTCAGTTTTTTTCTTACCTCTTTTAAGTTTGGGGGTTTTTTTTTAAACTCTTTCTGTGATAAGTGCAATTTTATTCTTCTTCATGCCCTCTCACATCGTTACTACTGTCTCAAACAAATGCAAATATTTTAAATAATTTAAACCTCTGTTTTCTTCACTTATTTTTCTCAGTTTTCTTGTTCCTTCTGATTGGAATTTTGCTTTGTCTTGTTTTCCTTCTAGTTGCCTATCCAGGGCTATTCGCAGATATCTCTTTTTCTATGGAAGTAGTGTTTGGGCACAGAGCAGCTCTGGAGATTAAACTCCTCTATTAACTTAGGAACTTCCAGCTATGGAGGAATTGCAATTTGGGATGGGAATGGAAATCCATCTACTCTAGTAGCTGTAGCGTCTCATGGCCAAGGGCAGTTGCTTGGGGGTAGGTACAAGAACCCCCTCGGTCACTACCGACAGGCACGTGCCAGGAGGTTCGCAGCCATCACTGACTTATCCCCACACACATGCCAGATGGTATTTTTTTTTTTCCCTTTGAAAGATGCTGGCGGTGCAATTTCACAGGAAAAAGCCAACCTCGAGCTAAGGCAAGCACGTGCCTCCCGAAATAAGAAGTGACTTGCACACTCTGCTGCTTGCTAGATTAAAAAGCTTAAAGAGGCTATGAATAGTTCCTAGCTCATGGCCACGCTTCAGACAAGCGTTGATGTATTTTTCTTGGCTGCGCAGACACCAAACCTTTGCTCTGAAGAGGGCTTTGTGGCGGTGCCTGTGTCTACGCTACGGCTGTTCCATGGAGCTGAGCTCCCGCTGACCCTGCTGCAGTAAACAGCAAAATTTCCATTGACTGCACCTGAGAAAGATGAGCACCTTCCACAGCAGAAGGGAATGAGTTACAGATGTGGAGCATCAAACACAATTTTCTACTGCTTTATAACTTGAAACAGCCCTTTGCCTTGCTTTTTACAGAGCAGAAGGAGGGCTTGATGGTTTGGCTATGAGTGTGGGAGGTGGTTTTGCTGTAGATTTCTGGCTAGATGTAGAAGGGTATGAGGACGAAATTCTTTTTTCCTAAATTTAGCTACCCATATCAGGTGCCTAGCGTAAGGAAGCTGACCAGGCCTTATCTGAAGTTAGTAAGAGGGTGAATTTTAGTACTGGATAAATCACAGTCTACTGGTATCTGGTTTTCCCTGTTGACTAAGAGGGAACCAAGAATAGGTGAAAAAAATTTGCTGTCCTTTCTGTCCTTCAGATACCCTTAACTCTGACAGCCTGAAATCTTTTTATGAGATAAAGTGTTTATTTTTGTTTATGTATGCTATTGATAATTATTTCTTTTTGGTTCTATAGATCGGCGTGATAGCTTTTCACAATCATTGTTTACATTATTGCTGTGGTGCCTATGGCTACGGGGCTAAGACCAGCAGTGATAAGAATTAACTAGCAAAGGCTCTGAGGCAGCATGAAGTAATGAACTTGCTTTCAAATAATGTTTTTAAAACATTAGTGTAGTAACTTTCCAATGGTCAGTGTAGCTCAGACTGGAGCAGGTCACATATGGCTGCTAATGTAGAGAATGCATTTTGAAATGGATTCTGCCTTGGGAGGGCTAGGTGGGCTGGAGATTTTCTTCTTATTTCTTCTCTCTCTCTCAATAGCTCCAAGATTCTGAATAGATAAGGCACAGTTATGTGGTTTACAAGAACTGCTCGTTCCACCACATTATTTCCTTCCATGTAATGCTACTTTGTGAGGGGTAACCTTCATTAGGGGCGAGTTAGCAAAGTGGGAATGGGGAACAGAGGAACGTCATAGGGGGGAGAAAGCAAGGAAAAAGAGCCGGAGGAAAAAGGTCAGTCCAGAGGAGTGAATTTGGGGGATCCAAACACTACCGAGCAGCCTGGCCCACCAGCAGAAATGGGGACTTCTTGTAGTTCTTGGTGAGACCGCCGTGTTTCGCCAGATTGAGCTCTTTGATGAGTAGGCTGCTGCTTCTCCGAAGTTAGTACGGATTTAGATGTGTGTAACACACAACAGCTATACTTAACAAAAAAGAGTAGCTGCCCGTTCCGGCGCAGGGAGGTCCTTTTTTATGTCATCAGCCATTCCCTTCTCCTTCCAGTGTTGAGTGTGCCTGTAGGCTTCAAACCTTTGTCGAAGGGCTACGAGCGACGGCAGGAACAGCGAGAGTTCGCGTGTGAAAAGGATGAGAGTCGTATTGTCAAAAACTGCCCAAAAGCAAAGGGGGTTTTATTAGTTGTAAGCAGCATAACAAATTATTTGTGTCAGCCTAGCAGCCTCCAGTCACAATGTCACAGCCAGCCGCGCTATTTTAACCCGCGTCGAGCGTGAAGATGTACAATAGACAGATCGATGCGAAGCACTTGAAGAAGGGTTTACGTGAGTATTTTTAGACTTGCGTGTGGTCTCTGACATCTATTTGACAAGCGCTGAGGACCACAAGATTTACAAAAACATGCTTTACATCATTGTAAATTTACAAAAACATGCTTTATATCATTGTAAGCTTACTTTACGGCAGAGAGAGGTGCTTGTTGCCCTGTAAATAATTAGTTTTATGAAGGGAACTATGCAAAACATGATCACGTATGTCCCAGAAAGGAGTTACGTGAACGCCTTGGCTGCGTCCGTTCAAACCTCCCAACCTCACGCTGTGTGTTGCAATCAGATTAACTGAAAAGCTAAAAACAAACAGTACAAACCAGATAAAACTGATAGCAATATTTGCCACACACTGAGGTCAAAGAGGTGTAAAGCTGACAGATATTGATGGCTTCATTGCCTATGAAACTACTCAAATTATCCATTTAGAGGCGAGATCAAAATGAAAAGCACCAGCTAATGGGGACTACCTGTGGTGCAATCGCCATCAAGCGCATGTCCATCCTGTTGATCTATAAGGCTTCTATAAAAATGTTTTTGCAGATCACAGGTCAAAGCTAGAAAATTCTGAATTTCAGAGAACAGCTGTGAACATTCATGAGCTTCACTGACTCTAATATCTTCCAGGGACTCTTTATTTATTTGAAGAATTTGCCAAGTCACTGTCATCTAGTTAACCTAGATAGCAGCCATAGCAGACTTTGGTTGACAGCAGAATTGTTTGGATTAAAGGTTGGTGTGATTACATTTGGTTCACATCTGTTCAGCAAAAAAAGCTTTTTTGATACTGTGACTTTCACCCATGTGTCCCTAGCTTCAGCCTTGCATTATACGTGGCATTTCCTGAGCAGGAGAGGTAAGGAGCTTGTGCAGCATGGTTACCTGCATAACGGCTTTGGCTTTCACAAAGTTAATGAAGAGCATTTCTAGGAAATGGGAGATATCTTGTCTTTCATCCCTGACAGCAGGGATTTCCCTGCTGGTGTTCATACAATTTTGGCAATTAGATTCGCGTTAATATCTACTCTCTTTTCTCTCTCCATTCTTGTAGGCATACGCTAATGAAACAAGAAATCTTGAATGTTCTTGTTAAACTTTTGAGTTTTAAAATGTCTTCGCCTTGTTGGTGTTACTGCACAACCTTACGAAGGTGTTACGCATGTGCGCGTTAAGTTGGTCACTGCAAGTCCCGCTGGGATGCAACAGTGCTGTACAAGCACGATGGCCCTGTGAAACCATCGTTCATCTCGAGACCACAAACACTGCGGCCTCCATAGCTCCACGGGCTGGCTGGGCAGAGGGAAAGTCTCACTGGAAAAGCAAGAAAGGTTATCAAAAGGCAGCACTGGCAAGCAACTCCTTCTACAGGCTGGTAAGGGTAAGCGGTTGTAGCCCAGCCGAGTCCATTGGGGACCCTTCCACATGGCATTTGCAGGCATCAGGCTGAAATGCAGCAGTAGGGAGCAATCAAAGAGCTTATTTCAGGTTTTTATCGCTGTCATGATGGTAGTGGATCTAGGTCCATGGTCTTGTGTGCTAAGGAAATAGAAACAGTAAATTAAATCTTGGTAAAGTCTTAAGAAAAAACAAGTAAATGTTTTCTGAGGCTAAAATTTTAATCTGAACTGTTGGCTTGCTGATGACCTGAACTCACAAATGTTATAGCAAACCTGCGTGGTTCTGCTGCACGATTGGTGACAGTGGACGGAGTATTCAGGTGCTCATTTCCAAACTGGAGCACGTTCATAGCTACTTCTGCAGCCTCATCGTTTCTGTGATCCGTGATCAGTCCATAATCCCTCAGGTAGGTGCTGAGCTTATGGTTCCTCAGTGTTCATCACAGGTCTCTGTTGCTACGGTCAAAGCCTTGTCGTGGGTAGAGAAAACTGATCATACTTGGAATTTATAGACGGGAAATCTTTGGCATCCAATACAGCAAACTGCGGAGGATAGGCTGCATTTCTCCACTAATGTGAAATTATTTTTAAGAGAGGATCAACTAGAGATAGTAGCGTAGAAAAAAGAAAAGTCTCATTAAAGCTCAGAGAAAGAAATGCAATAGTTATTTCACTAGTCACTTGTTTCTTGGTTTAAAAAAAAAATCAATTTTCATATTTCCATCGGTCAAATCTAGTAGTACCTTTAAGTAATATAGCCTATATTTTTCACAATTATTGCAAAATTATATTGCAGTTATTATTCTGAATGAACCAGTTTTATTTTCTATGTCTTCAACAACAAAAAGAAAGAACAGCAATAAAATATGATGACCTGTAATCCCACCATTTACCGTATGCAAGCCTGAGAAGCCCACCCACAAGATACATCCTCCAACAGCCACAAGCTCATCCAGCTGCAAGGTGAACAAGAAGCAACCTCAGAGCTGCTTTGAATTCAATTGCCCGTCCTAGGAGGCATCACGTTCCCCGAGCTGGAGTCTCCGCGACACGATGGTGTGTATGAACTGGGCAGGGGCAGCGAGGGGACAGCGGTTCCTGACCTTTTTCATAGAATCACAGAATGTTTTGGGTTGGAAGGGACCCTTAGAGGCCACCCAGCCCGACCCCCCTGCAGGAGCAGGGACACCTTGAACCACATCAGGTTGCTCACAGCCCCGTCCAACCTGGCCTGGAATGGTCCCAGGGATGGGGCCTCCACCCCCTCTCTGGGCAACCCCTGCCAGGGTTTCACCACCCTCATTGGAAAGAATTTCTTCCTTAGATCCAGTCTAAACCTCCCCTGCTTCAGTTTAAAGCCATCCCCCCTTGTCCTGTCCCAGCTGGCCCTACTAAAAAGCTTGTCCCCCCCTTTCCTCTGGGCCCCCTTGAAGCCCTGACCGGCCGCACTCAGCTCTGCCCGCAGCCTCCTCTTCTCCAGGCTTAACACCCCCAACTCTCCCAGCCTGGCCCCATAGCAGAGGGGCTCCAGCCCTCGGATCATTTTTGTAGCCCTTCACCACTATTTAATGATCTCTGGAAGATGGACAGGACCAGAGTGGCACAAACCCACTTTATTGCTACCCGCACCCCCACTCCAGCTCCTTTACACGCGGTCCCTCTTCCTTGCCTCGGAGGGATCTGTAACAGCACGAGCTTGTGCCCAATTAGGCAAGAGTTAAAACCAGCAATTAAAAATACTAACATTTAATTTTAGAAAGCGGAGGCAGACTGGAATAATCCCGAGCAGACAGCAGGGTCAACAGCAGGCACGGTCTGTAAATTGACTCTGTCTGGCGCGAGCAAACGAGGGAACTGCTGATGAGGCAGGTCCTGCGCTGCGCCTTTGGCGACAACAGCACAGCCGAGGACGGGCTGTCACCGAAAGGTCTGGGAAAGCAGCCTTCAGAGCCCAAGCTTGTCAGAAAAAAAAAAAAAAAAAAAAAAAAAAACCAGCAGGAGGGGGCACAAATAATGAAAACAAATGGACACGGAGAACTGGACGGGCAACGCCGGTGCAGAAGTCAACAGCGTGATGTGCCCCGAAATGGATGGCGGGGAACTGCGTGAAGGCAAAGCTGACCCAGGACACCGCCACCGTGTCCCTGTGTTTATTGCTTGCTGTGCTTGGGTCCTGGGGGGGCAAATGGTACCAGTTATGCTTTTCTTCCCCGATGCGGGATGTCACAGTTTCAAGATGCCTCCTACCCTTGGAGGAAGCAACTGTGAAATTGCGCTGAGGAGGGCAGCGATGGCCGTGCCGGGGGGGCCGAAGCGCGTTGCCGAGCGCCGGCTGGAGCACCGCTGATGTGCGAGGTGGTGGGTGTCACGGAGCCCCACTGACCACAAAAACCTTTTCCTTTGATTCAGTACGAAGACGGCTTTCAGACAGCGCTTAATGAATCGCTTCCCTTACAAATGAGGAGCAGAAAACATCCTTTAATCAACAGAACCCTCTCATCGTTGTTGATAACAGTTTTTTTTTTTTTCACAGGTGTTTAAAAGAAAAAAAAAATTCATTTCCAGCTGTCTCATATGCACAGTTCTCAAAATAGCTGAGAATTTGGAAGCCATTTTATGGATTTTTAGGTTTTAATGATCTTTCTTGACTGGGAGATGAGGCTGAATAGGAAAAGGTAATTGGGTGTGGGGGGGTATGGCTCAAGATTGATTTACTTTTTGTGAGTGTGAGACCGCACTTAGGAATAATTCCTGTAGCTGTTAGTTAATTCCTGGTAGTAGGTACTAATTTTACAAAACCCAAGAACTGTAAGAAGGTTAGACATTAGGAAAAATTTCTTCACAGAAGGGGTTGTCAGGCTCTGGAATGGGTTGCCCAGGGAAGGGGTCGAGTCCCCATCCCTGGGGGGATTTTAAAGCCGGGCAGACGAGGTGCTTAGGGCCAGGGTTTAGTGGTGGGATGGCAGGGGTAGGGGAACGGTTGGGCTTGGTGATCTTAAAGGTCTTTTCCAACCTCAATGATTCTATGAAACTCTACTACAACTATTGCCTGACCTTACTCTGCAAAAGGCAGCTGCTGTAATGGTACGTGCAGCTCCAGCAGCCGCTGTTTAATGAAATACAGAAGCGTGGCAAAAAGTGGCCTTGATGTTTCAATAAGCGACATCCTTTCCTCTGAGTCAGCGTGAACAGAAGGCTGCGGCCGAGCGTTGGAGGCGCTGGGAGGCACCACCTTTAAACACGGCTTAAAGCCAGCACCCAGCTACTCCTCAAGAACGAGAGACTCTCCCAGGCACAGATGATAAATGTGTGTTTGTTGTCATAGACTTCAAGGAATCTAGAATCATCAAATAGAATCATAGAATTGCTTTGGTTGGAAAAGACCTTTAAGATTGAGTCCAACCTTTAACCTAACCCTGCCATCCCACCACTAAACCCTGTCCCTAAGCACCTCGTCTGCCCGGCTGTTAAATCCCCCCAGGGGTGGGGACTCAACCACCTCCCTGGGCAGCCCATTCCAGAGCCTGATAGCCCTTTGGGGAAGGAGTTGTTCCCAATGTCCAACCTAAACCTGCCCTGGAAGGAATCTATGGAAGACAGAGAAGTTTTGGGGGACGTTTTAGTTCTTTGCAGTATGTGTGAGCTTGATAAATGCTATCGGCTATTTCTGCATTGCGTAAGCTAGCTCCAAACAAAGTAACTCGGACCTCTTGACCAGGAGTCCTGTCCTAGCACGGGACCTTCAATCAGAAGCAGTTCTCTGCGGGTCTGTCTGATGCCACCACTCCCATACAGTGCAATGTAAGGCTGGTATCTTTATAGTGCCATGCCAGAAGGCCGTGCTGTTGTCACCTTGTGGTTAAGCCTCTAGCCAAGCCGTCACTTCTGTTGGTCTCAGTGTCTTGCTGCCAACAGCTGAACCCTAGAAAAATGTTCATATTCAGGGTTTAGACAAGGGGGAATCGTAAGTTGGAATTAAAGCTGTGTTTCCCATTTGCCTTTGTTCTGATCCACAATTGTTCTCACAGCACAGTTAAAAATAAAATGACCTCTTTTTTTTTTTTTTTTTTTCTAGCTGCGGTCATAATTGTCATTCCCCACCAGATGCCCCGACTTCCCACCGTGCCCTGCTGGTTCTGCTGCCCCTGTTGTGCCTCAGTCCAAAGAGTTTCTGAACAAGAGACACGCTTTTATGGAGCCTGGCAAAGCTTCAGAAGGGAAAAGGAAAAATCAATACCGCTTCAAAGCAAAGTCTTTGCTTCACCGAATATGACATTTGCCCTTTCTTCACTAGTGGGAAAAACAACAAGGACACTTACGCTGCCAATGGAAATAGAATGAACAACAACAGAGAGACCTTCCAGGTTTGACTTGTGAAGGGAAAGGACTTTGTAGTCATTGTCCCTGTTTGGTGACTTCAAAAGCAGGTGCAGAGTGTTAGGGGGTGCAGTCCGGGAACGAAGTGGAAAGTAACACAAAGTCAAAGAGAAGAGTTGAAGGAATTTGGAACAAGTGATAACGGACTCTGCCGAAGAAACCGGGGAATGAAAGGCATGACACAAAGGTCAGGTCCATTGCTGCACAACCGAAGCAACTATAAAATGTCACCTGCAAAGGTGGGCCATAATATTAAAAGGACCTTCCAGTAAGTTTTTACACCATTTTGACAGCTTTGCAAGCAACTGGAAATGGCGACAGAGCCTCACGCTTCGCTAATGAACAGCTTCTCAGCAGGGTCAGAATTTTTCCAACAGAAGGTGAAAATGCCAATTACGGAAATTAACATTTCCGCACAATCAAAACAGCTTTGAAAGACTCTCACTGATGTTTTTGGAGGATTTGCAAAAATGGAAACTAAATGTAAACCTTACAAGTCTGCTTCAATTATTTTTCACACTCAAGTTTTCTTTAGTTTCATTTTAATTTCATTTTGACTGGGTTTTTTGTTTCCAGTTCCTTTTGTTTCAAAGCTAGCTGCTTGTTCCAAGCCCTTCATTTCATTCTATTTGGACTCTGCCACTTCTTAGCTAGTTTTCCAAGTGGGTTTGTTTGGCTGGTTGTCCTTCTGTGTCATTCTTCACATGCAACTTTGTGGACCGCTTTCTTTCGGAGCAACAGGCATTGTTTCAATCGGCTCCGGGTAATTGTTGGGAAATAGTTTTTTGTGAAGGACGCCTTTTCCTCACGTGAAGCTGTGTCTTCAGCCGCGGCTGCCGCCAGCTTTGCTGTACTTTCTGGCCGGTGCGGTGGATAATTTGCAGCGCCGAGCTTCCCCCACTGAGGGGGGGGATCCGGGGTCAGCCGCTGTTGTGGCAGCCACGTCACGGAGCAGACTTCATCCTCGGTGAATCAAACAGCCCGGCTTCCGAGGAGCACGCGCGTCGTGTGGCAGGACAGTCATGTACTCCTACTCTGCCCCCTGCACTTGTGCTGGGTGAGAGTTCTGCAGCTACAAGAATCAATAAAAATGTATTGATTTCTCCACGCTGTCATAAAGCTTGTCTGCTCTTATCTCCAGTTTGCAAGCTGAAAAAGGAGGCTGTAAAACTACAGTTGTCTTAGACTTTCTCTCCTTTTCCCTCCCCCATTCCACGCTTCTCGCACAGAGCATCAAGATCTGTTTCTGACAGAGCCACCTGGCCGGGGAGCCGTAGCCCCGCTCACTGTGTCACAGCACCCTACTCTTTTAACACTTGGGTTGTGAAAATAGCTGCGTTGGAAGCCATCTAAGGAAGGAGAAGCGCAGGAGGGGATTTCCCCAAAGGCTGAAGTTGAGGGACTTCTCCGGGGCTTAACTCATCCCTCTGCAGGCAAGCAATGGTAGGCAAGGAAACGTGACGTGAGTGAAGAGCTCAGCGCATCTCCGGGTATTCCAGATTCACATAAAGCTGCTTTTTTGGGGTCATTTCACCTCCCTTTGCAACTGGGTGGTGTTTTCTGCTCTAGGAAGAAGGTAGGTAGCCATCATTCATCTGAAGAACATGGGAATGTCCTCTCCTCTTAAAAACTGTCTCAGTGGTAAAAATGAAACGGGTGAAGGGTAAAGCAGCATTTTTAACCATATTTAATTTCACAGAAACTGTCACCTAAAGCCATCCCTGTCAAAAGGCAAGTGGGCAGACATCTGCTGCTGGTACTCACACAGACTGCTCGGGAACCTTGGCTTCAGACTTCTGGGCACGGATGGAGCTGTTTGTTGGCTCTGTAGTCAGTCTTGGTTAAATCCCAAAGTCCTGATAGAACACATGGAATGCAGTCATGGAGCAATCAGATTGGAAAAGATTTACCCAGAAGACAAAACCGCAAGCCCCCTGCAAACTGCAGAATACACTTTGATGATTTCCATGATTTTATCAGCTAGGTCAGCGTTATCGCTAAACCACCACGTTAGACTGTAACAGGACAACAATAAAATGTGCTCAGAAACATCTTACAGGATTTGAAGGCATCAATCTTGGATGCCTTTGTTTCTATGGAGAGCATGGGCTTTAACACTCAGCTGTTCCCACTGAGAAGATCCCCACCTGCACCAATTTTGATAAAAATATGTGTGCTACGGCAGGCAGGTGAAACTGTTAGGGCTGGTAGATATGTGTGAGCACTGGTCAAATGACCAACTGGGTATCTGTCATATTGATATTTAAGTTGTATGTTCCTTCAGGCAAGGTATTTGTGGCCTAAAATGAGTAGCCACCGCTTTCTGCTCTACCAGCTGAAGGGTGAGGCAGAGCCACCGACAAGCAGCCACGTGCTATGCGGTTTATCTGCCATACTACCACTGGTGACTTCATGGTTTCAAGCACATAATTCATAGATTCACACCACTGGGGATAGAAGGAAGAGGGAAATCTCTGAGGGCAACTGGGAAGAGCAGTGCTGGGGTCCCCAGACAAGCATCCTCTGGAGGCTCTCTCCCGTGCAGCAATGGTAAGGATGAAAAGGAAGATGACGATGGTTTTGGCATGCTTGACTGCTACTTATTATATGCTTTTTTTTCAATGGGAACAACACAAACTCCCTCTCGGATGTTCCTCTTTGTGGTATGATTACAGCTGAGTATGGTAATTAGATAGAGGTGTTGTACATTGGTCGTTAACCTTCTGCACTCGTGTATTATTGGATAATATTTTAGTATTTAAAACAGCGTTTGGTATACAAATCCTGCTTGTTGTGGGCTACGTTTTTGTTGTCTCTAATATAAACTAACGTCTCCAAAACGAGGTATGAAAAGGTTGGGGGAAAGGGCTGATTTTCACACCAGTGGTAATGGCTTCCCAGGAGAACCTGCTGTAGAACATTATTGGGGTTTGCAGCTGCAGGGCCATGGGAACAATAAAAAAAGATGTGAGAACAACAACGGGAAAACACTGCCTCAGCAGGGGATGTGGAAGACGACAGAGCCGCAACGAGCAGCCCCTTAGCACTGCTCCGGCTGGGGCACTAAGGCACCGGGCAACTGGCCAAATTCAGTTTTAGCATAAGCAAATGTGACGTCTTAGCGCTCAACATCTCATCCTGGCCTCAGACTTGAGCCATCATCTTGCAATAAAGTATAAGAACATCGCCTTTACATCAAGATATACAGGCGAGCCAATATATGCTTTGTGTTTCCTTCTAGACTTTTTAAAGACGGCGTTTCTTCAAAGGGAAAAGCGTAATAATCCTTCCTAAGTAAACAAACATAAACTCACATCTCTTCCCTCCCCGCCACGTGGAAATGGGGATTCTGTAGCCCACAGGTCACAAAGCGAGTCATGCCGAAGTGCAGAAAATATAGCCCAATCAAGCTGGTAAAACAAGCCAGATTTTTGAGATGAAGGTCTCTAAATTAAGAGTGTTCTGCTGCTGACCCCCGGGCTGTTAAAGCTCATGACTGTTGGCTCCAGCACCGCAGTTGCTATGGCAATTCATATAGACAAAAGCAGTAACCTTTCAGGAGCCAACCAGGTAAAAAACTAGGGCTTAAATTATACTCAGAAACAAACAGGGAGCTGATATAGATGCCAAAGAATCGATAGGCTGTATTCTCTGTGCCTCATACCATTTCACGGGCAGGCAGCTGCATTCTGCACGAGCTGCACCTTCCCAACGCTTCTGAGCACTCGCACCACACAGAGCACATCGCTGCAACGCCGAGTTGGGGAAAAAAAAAAACCCCAAACCCAAACCACAAACCTCTTGTAAAGAAACTGGGAAAAGGCAGCAAATGCCTGCGCAGACCCAGACCATGCCTACTTAGATGTTTCTCTAAAAAAAAAAAAAAAAGTCAGATGGTGTCATAGAAGATAGACGAGATTTTTTTTTTTCAGATTCTTTGACGTGATGCTAAGATGGACCCCAAGCACCTGCAAAGGACAGATGTCTTTATCAGCAGGGAGACAAGCATGTGGATATGATGGGATCTGTTGTATTTTAGAGATAGCAGGCTGGACCTTGTTTCCATTTCATTAGTGAATCCATCCTGTTCATGCTCCCAGGACGCCAGCACCTTAAATTGCATTAAAATACTCTTCTCGGTAGAAAGGGCATAGGAAAAGACAACAGAATTGTCAGCGGCTACTACAATTGCATAATCTTAGTTTTCTCATCTCCAGTAATAAAGTCAGTGATATAAATAAGAGATTTATCAGCTGGAGACCATAGGTTTAGCACACTGAAACGTTCTTATGTCTCTCACAAACATCATTATAAAGTGCAAAATATCACCCCAAAACATGTATCCAAACTGCACTTCCAAGAAGGATTTTCAGTCCCTGATTTCTTTTCCCTCACCTGGAGGTGCGAATGACCCCAACTGGGAGACATTTGGTTGACAGCCGGCTGAATATGAGCCAGCAGGGTGCCCAGGTGGCCAAGAAGGCCAATGGCATCCTGGCTTGTATCAGGAGTGGGGTGGCCAGCAGGAGCAGGGCAGGGACCGTGCCCCTGTGCTGGGCACTGGGGGGGCCGCCCCTCGAATGCTGGGGTCAGGGTTGGGCCCCTCCCTCCCAAAAGGCCCTGGGGGGGCTGGAGCGTGTCCAGAGAAGGGCAGCGGAGCTGGGGAGGGGTCTGGAGCCCCAGGCTGCTGGGGAGCGGCTGGGGGAGCTGGGGGGGTTCAGCCTGGAGCAGAGGAGGCTGAGGGGAGCCTTCATCGCTTCCTACAACTGCCTGAGAGGAGGGGGGAGCCGGGGGGGGTCGGGCTCTGCTCCCAGGGAAGGGGTGATGGGACGAGGGGAAACGGCCTCAAGCTGCACCAGGGTAGGGTGAGGTTGGACATTAGGAAAAAATTATTTCAATGAAAGGGTTGTCAAGCACTGGAAGGGCTGCCCAGGGAGGTGGTCGAGTCCCCATCCCTGGGGGGATTTAAAAGGATAGATGAGGTGCTGAGGGACAGGGTTTAGTGGTGGGATGGCAGGGTTATGTTAACAGTTGGGCTTGATGTTCTTAAAGGGCTTTTCCAACCTAGACAACTCTATGATTCTACATGCAGGTACTCCCATCCTTCCCTGCAAGGCATGCAGCAGAGCTTTTAGATGGGTCCAACCAGAAATGCTGTGACTCCGACACGGCTGTGGCATGGGAGATCTTCCTTACGGGGCACTAGCAGGGTAGGAACAGTGCAAGTGTGAAAGTCTGCCAGCTCTCATCGGCTGTACCAAGAACTGGACCGAGGCAGTATCCCTGTTAACGTGAACGAGCACCGTTGGGGGGAAGAAGTGACCAGATCTCCTGTCAGGCACAGCTCCACCTTGCACAGAATCCCAGAATGGCAAGGGTTGGAAGGGACCTCGGGAGATCACCCAGTCCAACCCCCCTGCTCAAGCAGGCTCTCCTAGAGCATGTTACACAGGACTTCATCCAGGCAGGCTTTGAATATCTCCAGAGAAGGAGACTCCACAGCCCCCCTGGGCAGCCTGGGCCAGTGCTCCGTCACCCTCAGAATAAAGAAGTTTTTCCTCATATTCAACTGAAACCTCTTATGTTTCAGCAAAGCCATGTGCTGGCCCAACTCGGTGCTGTGACGCTTCATTCCTTGCCCTGCCTGCACATCTTCCTTCTCAGGGAGCTGCAGATACGCCAAGTAAATCAAAGGTCTAAGAATTTATGCAACCCAAAGCAGCAGTGGATTTCTGGAATGACATCATGATTGTATATGGGTACTAATAAAAGGCAAAGGTTCCCTGAAGCCGCAGGCTATAAAGTGTAGTAGAGCAATATGATTAAGACAGAGTTAAGGCGTATTAAACTTTGAAGGAAAAGGCATTCCGTAGTGACATGTTAATAGATCCCAGGAAAGATTTGTTAATGGACTAAAAATTGAGAAGCTCTTTGTAGGCAGCCTTAAGGAAAAAGAAAAATCACTATTTCGCTATGGGTGAGATTCACTTAAAAAGAAGCCGGACAAGGCGAGAGCGCCGGGTACACCCGGGGCTGCCTGGCTGGGGCTTGGAGGCAGAAACACGGGGCCGGTCCCAGGTCGCTTCCAGCCCTGGTGCTGCACCATGGGTCACAGAATCATAGAATCATTCGGGTTGGAAAAGCCCTTTAAGATCATCAGGTCCAACCGCTACCCCAACCCTGCCACGTGGTCTGCATGGCCACACCTGGTTTAGGTCTTTCTTCCCATCCCACTGAGTATTTGTGTGAATAAAACCTTGTGATTTGGGTCCACAAAGGTGGTTTGGGGTGTGGTGGTTTCCTGAAGACTTCTTCCAGAGCATGAACCCCAGAGCGTGTCACAGCGTATATCCAAATAATGACAATTTTTCAATTAAAATACACTGCAGTTGGGCAATAGGTACAAAAGAAATGTGACGTCGTCAAAGTCTGAACCTCGTAAGGACACTGAGCCCAGTAAAAAACTTCCTCTGGCTGGTATGAGATACTGAGATTTACACTGATAGCCACCTGAAAGCAATTGTAATAAGGGGGAAAAAAAATGGCAGTAAAATGTTTGTCTTGGCCTCATCTCATGTCTGTGATCTCCTTTCCAAGCTGACATATTGGAAGCAACAAAAGCGACGATATTTCGGCGCACGCTTGCCTCTGAAAGGCAGAAAGCACCAGAACGAGCAATACCGGCTCCACTCGATCGCGAAAGGCTGATTTATTCTTGCCGCGTTATTATAAAAGGTATCACCTATTTTGTCACGTGCTGAAAGCAGCGGGGGACCCTTGCTTGGCCCATCTTATCTCTTTGGCTCGGCTTTATTTTTCTGATCGGATACTTTTAGGCTCCCACAACATTAACCAAAACCAGAGCGAAGGCAAATAAATCAAGCACTTTTCTTCAAACTAGTTCATAATCTCTCCGGCGAGTGGTCAGTTTTGCATTAGCTATCAAGCATTTTTAAAACCATCTTTTATCCCATGGCACTGAATTCCATGAATAAAATTTCTGTGACCATGGTCATATCTAAGAAATTAAAACCTCCTGGTTGACTTCTAGCTTCCACGCCCACAACCCTAACTCTAGGCTATTTCTTTTTCTCCTCTGCCTCGGCCAGATGCGCTTAAGCTTCTCAGATTTTCGTAACGTAAACTCTAACTTGCATTTCAGAGAGGAAGCAGCATCGGGAACTTTGGATGTGGCTTTGGAGGGGACCGGGCGTTACCAATCGCAGAGCTGCTGTTGAACCATCAAACATGGGGCCCTTTTCTGCCAAGGAGGCTACCCTGCACGTTGGATGAAGGTGAGCGGCGTGTTTCAGTGGTGACAAGAATTAACCCGACAGCCCCCTAAACCCCAGCACCAGTGCTGCTGCACTCCAGCCTTGCTACACTTCCAGTGGGATTTCTGCAAATAGTTCCTCAGGGGTTTGGGTTGTTTTTTTTTTTTTCAGACCTGAGGCTACAAGGCCCCATGTCCTGGGGATTGGGCTCCTCTCCTGCCCTCATGGCCAGGTGTTTGGTATTTGGGAACCCAAACCCAGGCCGAGCCCAGGTGCTGCCAGCTCCGCCCAGGTAATCCCAGCCAGGTGTTCAGCATTTGGGAGCTCACGAGGGGCTCAGGCATTACACAGAGGAGCCAAAGTGGGAATGGTTTGGTTTCCTCCCGTGAGTGTCAGTGGTTGCAGCCTGGTGGCTGGGAGGAGGGATGGGTCAGTCCCCTGCCCCCCCCCCCAGAGTCTCTACTGGAAAGAAACTTCCAGAAAGAGGGGGCAAAAAACCTGAGATGTGGGGAGAGAAGGGAAGAGGTGGGCAGATGGCAGGGGAGGGGCTGCAGCCCTGGGGCCCTGATCTCCTACAGCTGCAAAGCAGGTTTGGAGGAAAGGCTTAAAAGAGCAAGACACCCATAGCATCTTCAGTTGGGGAAGAAGATCCTTCTGCTGTGTGGATGTTGGACCATCTGAAGGGGGAGGTAGGAAGCGTTTCTATGGTTATTTTACAGATGCTCCTGGGTGGATGTGCCTCAGGGTAGGGGGTGAGCCAGGGGAGTTAACAAAAGTGCAGCCAAGGAGCCACACGTGCTTGTCTTGCTTTGTGTGCAGCAAAGCAATGCAATGACTCCAAAAAAGCAATTCAGTATAGCGGGGAAGGGTCCTTTTTTTTTAAAAAAAAAAAAGGCATAAATCTTTCTGACAAAGTCCTATGCAATGGGAAAGTGTCTAAGTGTTGACTTTCTTAGGATGCTTATGCCTTAATTACTGATTCAAGGCTTACACTATATATATATAGTAGTTTTGTTTTTGTTTTTTTTTTACCTCACATGTTTTTGCTATAGTTAGCACTGAAGTTTAAGATATGTGAGGTGGAACTGTCTTAGGGCTTCTTGTTTGTTATATGTTGCAGGGTTGGGGGTTTTTTTTTAGATTATTTCTATACTAAGAAGTACTCAGATTTTTCTTCTGGCTTTTGTTTTCCCTGAAGAAATTATACCCCTTCCCTTCTTGTGGAAGGGGGGGAGGTGACATAGTTTGTTTTGTTTTTTTATTTTTTTATCAGTATATATTCCTCAAGTGAGAACAGTACTCCTTCCTAAAATACCTAGCTTCTGTTGAGCACAGTAAATCATGAAATCATGTATTTATCATTCCTTTTTATTTTTTTGAAGGCGTGATAGAGAGGAAAGCCATTTAGCAAATCAGGTACAAAACTAAGATCTATATTTTAAGAGCTGCAGGGGAGTTGGAAGAAAATTGGTTCTTGTGATGAAGCGTTATTCAGTCCATCACACACGTGAAGCCAAATTTTGCCCCTGAGGCAAAAAGAAGAAACTGGCTTTTTTTTTTTTTTTCCCCCCCGCTTCTCTATAACCTTGGAATCTGCGGGGTTTTCCTTGTGTGTAGTACTTGGCAGTGCCTCTGCCACGTGGGATGGTTTGGGATACGCGAAGCGTGGCGCAGGCAAATGTGTGCCCGTTTGCAGAGCGAGGCAGATGAGGGCAGTGGGGGTGGGACAGGTCCCTCCTCCAGTCCTGCTGCCCCCATGAAGCTGCTCTTCACCGTGGGAGAACGGGGATTTTATTGTTTGGTTTGTTCGGGACCTCTATCAATTTTCACTGCTCTTGATAAAGAATTAATAAAAATCAGCAGTGTTTGAATTAATTTGCCTGCATGCACAGGACCGGCCCAGGGGTCCTGAGCGTTGTGCGAGACCTGTTTAAAGTGTTGGGGGGGTCATCAACACTTTTATCATCACCCCAGCATCGCCCGTGCTTTAGGGCTCTGTCTGTGGCTAGGACCTCCTCAGCAGTGATCCGAAGGTAGGGTAAATCAGCCATTAAATTAAAAATTGAGAGACTATGTCAGCCCTAGTTATTTGAATGAGTGTATTGCCATAAATCATTAATAAATATATCCCAAGAGGCAGGAATGGGTGCGCGGTGGGTCCCCTCCCGGACAGGGCTTCAGCAAGCAGTATTTTCAGAGTTCTGGAAGCGATGTGCAGTTTTAGAGGGCACGGAGAGCAAGAGGAGAGGGGGATGTGCTGCAACACCACCTCTTCAGTATTTCCCTTCTTTCATGTACAGCTTATTACCTTTAGTGTCACTGTGATGCATGAGAGCGACTGTGAGTGATGTTGATTGTGTGCTGTGGGGAGGATGGAGCTTGAATTCTCCTCTTTGACTTTCCAGCACTTCTTTCTGGTACAGAGTAAGATTATTTTCTTGCCTTTTCCTGTTCCTCTTCAGAGCACTCTAAGAATACTAACAGCGTTCTTGTTCCACTGTGCTTTGCTGAGCACCGGGCTGCTAAATCCAGCTGGCACTTGCACAGAGATTCATATGGAAAACTGTCCTGGCTGCTGCTTCTTAACCCTCTATAAGGCCAGCCATTCTATGTTTCAAGATATAAATTTAAAAAAAAAAAAAAAAAAGGCAAGAATATAGTGTAGGAACTGCTGTTGTGCACAGCTCCGCAGTTGAGATGGATGTGTTAAGACTGTAGCTTGAAGATAGAGGGCAAATCATAGAATCATAGAATGGTTTGGGTGGGAAGACACCCCTAGAGGCCACCCAGCCCAACCCCCCTGCAGGAGCAGGGACACCTTGAACCACATCAGGTTGCTCACAGCCCCGTCCAACCTGGCCTGGAATGGTCCCAGGGATGGGGCCTCCACCCCCTCTCTGGGCAACCTGTTCCAGTGTTTCACCACCCTCATTGTAAAGAATTTCTTCCTTAGATCCAGCCTAAACCTACCCTGGTTTAGTTTAAAACCATCCCCCCTTGTCCTGTCCCAGCTGGCCCTACTAAAAAGATTTTCCCCATCTTTCCTATGGGCCCCCTTTAGGTATTGAAAGGCCGTAATCTCCCCGCAGCCTTCTTATGAAAATGTTATACCTTGCCCTGTAAAAGAGGAGAGAGGGGGTGGAAAAAAATAAAAACAAGCAAGAATAAGGTTTGCAGAGAAGGAAAAATGATTTGAACAATATTCTGAGCAAAAGAGCCAGAAGGAAGTCGTACATATTTCAGAGAGACAGATTGGGCAAAGCCGCCTGGCAAAGCAAATCCTCGTAGCAAAGCTGTTCAAATGGCGTTGTCGTAGAGCGGTGAAATGACTCTGCTCCCGCATTTCTCTGCGTGAGTTAACTTGACCCCCCCCAGCCGTGGTTTCCTATGGAAGTGGAATAACTTGATAGGCAGCGTGAGGCAAGGGTATTTCAAGTCTTTCAGCATTGCTTCCTGGAACCAAAAAAGTAAACATGGACATCGGCGTGTAAACAGGATGCTCGGCAGTAAATTAGAGCAAGATGTAGCTTGTGCTACATTCAGCTTTTCCAAAAATAATTCCGCTTTCGTAAATAAGACGTTCTGTATGTGTATCCTACTTTAACACATTTCAGATTGCTGTCAACAAACTGTAGGGTTTTAGTAGAAGGTGTTTGCTAAATAACAAGTAAGGCAAACTGGATTTACTAAATTGGGCCTTCTCTGGTTTTGTTGCTAAACTCCTGTATGGAATATGCCTTTTCCGTAGTTGGATAAGCGGTACTAGGGCTTTACTGTTCTATTTGTGAATGTGGCTGTTCTTAGGGAGCAGTCTTATGGGTGAGATGCTGGGATAAACAGAAAGTGGGTGTTCTAGTTCTAGCACTGCATTACTGGGGCTTTTTTGCTTCTTTTTAAAATACGTTTTGGCAAGCAAGGCTTTTTTTTTTTTTTTAACCCCATGCTCTATGGGCTTTTTCCCTCTGTTTTGCTGCTGGCAAAACTGTGAGCTCTCTGGTTTCTTGATAAAACTGCTGCGGTTTCTCTTGGAAATCATAATTTGGACATACAGAGCTGCATCTCATAAAATAAACCATCGTTCCCATGGTACGCGTTGAGTGAGTGCCGGGAAACTGTGATACATTTGGCTCTAGGGGGGGCCTGACAGCAGCCTCCCTGCGCCGTTGAGGAGGCTATCGAGAAGACAGAGCCGTGCACGGTAGGAAGCTGAGAGGCAATGGACTTAAACTGGAATTACAGAGATTTAGGCTGGATTTAAGGGGAAAAACTTTCTCGTCATTAGGCTAGTTGAGCAGATTTTGGCCAGGGAGTTTGCGTAGGCTCCATCTGTGGAGATTTTTCAAAACTTGGTTGGATAAAGCTCTGGGCAACTATGGCAGACAGCAGTTTTGGATCATAATCTAGCTTTTTTATTTTTTTTTTGTCAAAACCTAGTGCACCCGTACAAACTTCCTTTTGATACATGTGGCCATAGTAGCAGGCAAAGCAAATTATAGCCCAGGAGCCTGGGGAGCTTTTTTTTTTTTTTCTCTTGACTTTTGAGCGAAGGTGATGTTCTTAACATTAAATATATAGCAGGAAGGTAGTAGGTACAGTGCAGCATGGTGACTTCCTGACTCCTTAAATATCAGACCCAGTTTACATAAACTGTACTTGAGAGAATTTCCAAAATACTGCTCTCATTAGACTATTGAAAGGTAAGCCAGATAACTTATTCTTGACAATAAAGGTTAGGCATAGGACAAATAAACCACCTTTATTTCTTCCTTATCCAGATAGGGCGTATTTTGTAACGCGCATCACGACTGCTGTAGAGGCACGGCGTCTGGGATCAGCAGTGAGTGATGTTGTTTGGAGGGGGAATTCAAAAGTGTGCCAGGCGAGTTGTAAATACAAGGGGAAGTGTTAATGGAAAAAGGGCAGCTGCTTGTGGCTTAAACTCCTTCTCCCTCCACGCATACACACATTGCGTTAACGCTACAGTTATAAACCAGTCAGCTCTTATAAACCAGGACCTCTTTGCCTCTCGACTGCTCTTTAGCTTCAGGTGGAGAAGGGTGAGGGGGCGAAATCAATGGGCCACGAAGACTCATTTCTGTCCTTTTTGGATGTGTGGGTGCACCACTCCTGACACTACGTACTTAAGGGCCTGTAAGTGGTCGGTCTCGGCGTAGCTAGTTACGGTGAGACCAGATGAACAGGCTCTTTGGTATTGATTTACCTTGGTTGGTATCTTGGTGTAATTTGCACCTTGTCCGCACCAATAAGTGTGGACACATCTGAAGAGGGGGTGATTTCCCGCTCCTAGAAATCTAAGTGCTGCACTTGCCTCTGTAGAAATGATCTTGTGGATTCAAATACCCAGGTGGTGACACTTGGTGAAGGTTGTATCTTAAGAGGGTTAATTCATGCTGCAGTTGTTCATTTTGATGCTGGACACGACTTTGGAGTAGGAAGTGTTTCAAAATGAAAATGTTTGTCCGAGGATGTTTCTCTTTCAAGTCTATGAATAAGAAGAGGAGGACCCCAAAGAGCCGCTACCGGCTGCTAAGGGTGGTCTACTGGTGTGAGTCTGTTTTAAGTGATAGGCCATTGAGAACACCGATGATGCTTTCAGCCCAGAATATACCCTTCTGAGCAGTCAGGCAGTCTGTAGAACGGCTTTGGCCACATGCCATCTTCATCTTCAGAATCATACTCTAGGCTGCTAAAGGATATTAAGCTAGCAGCTAAAAACCGGGCACTGGGCATGTCAAACGCTTCACTTTTTGCTGCTGACTTTTGTTCCCTGCTGTGCAAAACACTTTATTTCTCTGGGTGTATTCTTAAATGCAGTTCTGGTCTTGTAAAAAATGGCAAGGAAACACCAAAAAACCTGAGGTGTGAGACTGTCCAGTAGTAGGCAAGGACCAGAAAAAGTTTCATTGATTTCTTAAAGGCTAGCATCAAACTTCTGTTATCTTTACCCAGTTCATAACCATTCTGCACTCCTTGCTTTAAGCTTTATATTCTAAGAATGTTGTTCCTTAGCTTGGGCGGGGCTTTGGGCATCTCTGCTTACTCTGTGCTCCAAGATATTATGGACTCTTAGGTATGAAAATTGGCATGTACCTTGCAGCTTACAATAAAGACACGTTTTCCACATTCCAGTTCCTGATTCAAGGGTGCTCTGATCACTCAGTAGCTTTTTAATTAGAGGGAGAGTCCCCAGTTAGCAGTGTAAGGTTCAAGGATAGCGCTGCAATGGTTTTTATCAGCAGTTCTTCCCCACAGTATAGAAAAAAAAAAAAAAATCAAAACGTAGCACTGCGGAGGAAGCCAGTGACACTGCGTGTTCTGTCCCAGCTGGAGGTGGTTAGCTGGAGGAGGAGGCTACAGGACAGTATAAAAGCTCCATTTTAGTTAATTAGTAAAACTCTCTGTTTGCAATGCTTAGGACTAATGCTCTGTTAGGGGATATCCCCACCAGCAACGGAGCTCAAGGAAACCCTCTCTTACCCACGCCCCAGACTTGGCCGGTTCAGCCGCAGGAGCGCTGCGGGAAAGGCAGGGAAGGTCGGGCTGCATCAATCTTACTGTGCCACCTGAATTCTAGGTCCTAATTGAAAAGGAATGGAGAAGTCTGGAGGTAAAGAGTGTATTGCTTTGAAACATTTCAAGTGGAAAAGAAAATGGGCTGTACTCTGCCATTCTTAAAATAGAAGAGGTAAAAAATATAGCGTGTTTTTTAATTTTTGTATTTTTATAGGCAACAACAACGCAATTCTTAGTTTGCTGCACAGTCAGCCTTTTGGCATACCACAAAGTCAGGCTAGCTGCTGAAATCATAAATATCCACAGCTTCAAGCTGCTTGCTAAAGTTATCCTGCTAAATCTTTTTTTTTTTTTTTTTTACTTTTTAATTTTTATAGCTTCCTCCTCCCAAATTCTCCTCTAATGACATTGCTGCTCTAATAAAGTGATTAGACCTCCTTATCCCAGCTAGGGATGCTGCTAAACGAAGTTGAAATACCCATCTTGCTGGGATTATCCTTCAGGCACAATTTAAATGACCCACCAGCAAATATATCTGCTTTAACTTGACATTTGTTGTCCTTGCTGCTTTCTCCTACTCGTTCTGTAAGAAACTCTAATTTTTCCCTTGGAGTCATGAATAGCATTTAAAAACAACAGGAAAAAAAAAAAAATCTGTCTTTATTCTTAGAAATGACATTCTTGTTGATGAGCTCTCCACTTTCTTTCACTTAGGAACCTTAAATTGTATGCTGCTTTGAGAGCATTTTTATCCTTGGAAGTACCCAGCTACACCACCACGCTTCAAAAACCCAACCGTTCGGAGCCAAATTGTTGTCTTGCTCCATGTACCGGCGCCCAGTATGAAAGTGAACCAGACCAATGAAAAGCTATTTATTTATTTATTTATTATTATACGATGGCATCTTCAGGCCCGCGTTGGTTTGAAAAGGTCTTTTATTCTACTTAGGTTCCTACCTTAGCAGCCTGCATGTTGTGTTTTGCTTAAAAGCTAATTTAATCAACCTTCGTTTTAAAAGCTCTGGCCACAGGGAGTAAAACTGTTAATATCCCAAGACAATACCAACTGAAATGAGAATCGATGAAAATGCTAAACCACCCCTTCTGCCATCTGAGGAGAGGCACTGAAGCAGTGCTGCCTCTCACCTGGTCTTTTCTGGATTCTTTCTGCTTCCCTGTAATTCAGCTCTTTTTTTTTTTTTTCTCATTGTATTCAGGCTGGCACCTCCAGTTACTGCTCAGTACTTCTCCCTTTGTCCAGCATTTAACAAAAAAAGCAAGATATTTTTTTTTCCTATAAAATTGGCATGTATTTCTCTTTACCAGGTCTCAGCTATGGATTTGTTTATCCTGATTAGAATTAAAGCCCATGCACCGCCAGAACTAGTGCGAAGAGATCAAGTGGGATTCCGAGTCATGTGTTTTCATTTAAGTTGCAATCACAGAAGTGTGTTTGAAATTAAAAGGTTTAATAACATATTCTTTACACTGGCCTGCATTAGGACAAGTAAATCGTGTACAAGCTGTGCTTTCAAGAAAACCTAAGCCCTGGACAAACAACCCCCCCAATTTATCCACTTTAATCTGGGCTGGGTTTTTTTTTTTTATTGGCATGACTTTACTTTTGCTAGAAGCAACAAATGGGTAGCACTGATAGAAGCAGAAATTCTGGTGGCCTATTAGGTTTGCAATTATCTTTGAGCATTTGTACAGTTTGACTCCCTTTATTATAATTTGCCTGGGTATGTGTCTGGAAAACAATGAAGAATTACAGCTAGCAAATTACAGAACAAACTTTACTGCACGGATTTCATGCCAGCTCATGTAAATGTTTTTCCTGTAAAGCTATATTGTGGCAGGGTATTAACAGACATCCTTGGGTACGTGCCAGTCACCTGAAGCTACCTTGGAAATCAGTTGGGCAGTTCACTGTTGTCTTCCATTCTTGTACCTTATGTGATCCTTTATGTCAATGCAAAGGAAATAAAATAGATAGGAAAGACGGGGACAATCTTTTTAGCAGGGCTGGTTGTGACAGGACAAGGGGTAATGGTTTTAAACTGAAGTAGGGTAGGTTTAGACTGGATCTAAGGAAGAAATTCTTTACAATGAGGGTGGTGAAACCCTGGCAGGGGTTGCCCAGAGAGGGGATGGAGGCCCTATCCCTGGGACCATTCCAGGCTGGGTTGGACAGGGCTGTGAGCAACCTGATGTGGTTCAAGGTGTCCCTGCTCCTGCAGGGGGGTTGGGCTGGGTGGCCTCTAGGGGTCCCTTCCAACCCAAAACTGTGATTCTGTGATTCTGTGATTCTGTGATTCTGTGATTCTGTGAT